>JARYHS010012292.1:0-24998 GCA_031002005.1 Vandiemenella viatica
AGGAAGTCTAGCAGGTGATTTTAACTGTGGGTCCACAGCATAATAATATTGTTTATGTAACAAAATCTTCTCGGGTGTCCCAAGAAGATTTTGTTGCATCAATACGTCGGGAAAGTCTCCACTCACTCATTGTGTATGCATCATAGCCACACAAGAGATCTGATTAAGATTTTGTTTAGAAATTATTGTTCCAGACAATCCAGGAAGAGGTTTGCATAGCTTGGAACCATTGGCAGTGCCATGTATGTGGTGGTAAACTTGAGAGTTGAAGGAAAAGAAGTTTTTTTTGACAAAATGGGGTATGCCAAGGAGATGAAGAAGGATGAGCTTGGGAGACATTTCAAGTGGTCGCATTTTCAGGAAGTGTTCCATTGCGCTGAGGTCCAGAAAATGGGGTTTGTTGGTGTGCAAGGACATGACATCTATTAACACAAGGAAGGAGTCTGATGGTAGAAGAGTGGGGAAATGTGGGGTATCTTTTAAATATGAGGATAAGTTCTGTACAGAAGGTTAAAAGTGCTGATTCACAAGAGCTGAAATCATTTCAGTGGGTGATCCGTACGCCACAACTTTAGGTCGCACACGGTTCACAATCTTGTGGATCTTTGGAAGAAGGTACAAGATGGGGGTATGGTGATTCTGACGAAAAGGAGAGACAAGGATCTGGTTGAGAGGCCTTGTGAGGGGCCTTGTAGGTGAAGGAAAGTGCTTACTTCTAGGTAAATTGAGATAGTAGGATCTGTAGGATGTGGACGGTACATGCTGGTGTCGGAGAGATGTGTCAAGGATTCAGCTTCATAGTCACTGGAATCTGTGACGACAGTTGTTGATCCTTTGACAGTTCTCTCATGGCCTGGGTTTAAATGGAACGGAGATTTTTGAAGTGGTGAACGGATTTAACGAAAGAGGTTGAGGGCAGGTTGGATGTGAGGAATTCCTGGAACATGAGGAGGAGATGGTGTTGGGGAAAGAAAGATGGGTTCTGTTGGGATGGAGGTTTAAACTGCGTGGGTATGTTTACATTCTGTTAGGATCTGCTGTATCTGATTGGTTACATTGGGGGCAGAGTAAAGGGAAATGAACCACCTCATCCCTTAGATGATGGTTGTGTGGCACAAACACATAAAACAGACACAAATAACAAAGAAATTTTCAGGTTTATGTCCCATCTTCAACAGTAGAATGAGGTAGCTGCCTGATTGATACTGGCTGAGTACAGAAAAATATGAATTTAAACATCACCTCTGGTGAGTGATGTTTGTGTTATGTAGGCTGGAATGTGAAGATAGGCACGTAAATGAAGAATG
Source organism: Vandiemenella viatica (assembly GCA_031002005.1). Lineage (NCBI taxonomy): Eukaryota > Metazoa > Arthropoda > Insecta > Orthoptera > Morabidae > Vandiemenella > Vandiemenella viatica. The sequence goes on from JARYHS010012292.1 coordinate 1,308, forward strand.
TAAGAGAATTTAAAGATATCGCTGGGTGTTAACTTAAACTGATAGCCATTGGTTGCTCTGTGGTTGAAAGGTCAGTTCCCACATACTGTGTTCAGAGTGGCTGCTGCAGTTGGGAATAACTCTGATGGTGTGAATTATTTTTTTGTTCTATTAAGATAATGTTCAGTTATGATGAAAGGAAAGAAATTTACATTTTACCAATTGCCATTATAACAGGTTAGTAATTAGAACTTTGTAGAGGGTATTTTTAACAGGAAATATTTCTCTGCAATATTTTTTTTCTTTTACTGTTTAATTTTTTGTTTTTACATACAAACTTCTTTTTTTGTGTGTTTCAGAATGTTGACAGAAAGTACATTAGTATGCTCACAAATAGCAATTATTTTGTTGATTATGTTGAAGCTGTACTTCTTGATGAAAGATCTTCTCTCAATATCAACATTGTGTATAATTTCCTTTGTCTATACTTTCCTAAGGTATGTATAGTTACATTTTATTTAAGAAACTTATAATATGGTGGCTAGTGTATTTCCTTAAACTTTTTCTTTATAAATGTTTAAGTTGATTGGCTGTTTGTTTCAGGTTGCATCTCATGTACTTACAGAACAGACCTGCAGCCTAATAGAAAATCTGGTAACTTCTTTGTCAGAAATTGTATCGATGGTGAATGTACGTACCGGTGCTTTTAAATTGAATGGTGATTTACGAGCTCTGAGCATGGTATACAATTCTGACACTTCTCTGGTAGTACCGGATGAGCTAACTGCGGCATTGACTCAGCTGCTGAAAAAGACACAAGAGGTGCGCCAAGCATTTGAAGCTGAAGAAGCGGCAAGTGGTAGGTAGTCCTGAAATCTGCTAAAGCAATAAATTGTAATGGTTTTTTGTATAATATTCATAAAAATACTTTCTTGATTTATTGTTTAGAAAATAAAAGCCAGGTAGAGATATTTTTACTTACTTGTTAGTATATGGAGAGAGGAAATTTGAAAGCTTACTTCTGATAAATTAATAAAAACACAACATATTCAATTTTCATAACAAAGCATGTATCCTAATTTTTCGCCAAAACTACCAGGTTAAGGATGCAGTTACAAATATTAAGCAGTTGATCAATTTCCTCTATATCTTTATATAGTTCACATTTTCATGTACGTACAAAAAAAATAATAATAATAATAAAAAAATAATAATAAAAAATAATAATAATCAAGATCTCAACCAATTTTTATACTTTACATTTCTCACAAATGATATTGAACATTTTCAGCTTTAGACTTTGTTGAACAACATGGTAACTGGTATATAAATAGCCAAGTTTGCATCAAATTTCAGTTTATATATTCAATTTAAAAAAAGATAGGCAAATAATACCCAACACTTACCACAGATTATGATGTTCCGAACAATGAATACAAAAAAGATAAACACAAGCGATGCAATATTTCAGTGTTAAACCTTATTTTTGAAAGTACATGAGATACTTGACATGATCATATGAGCACACACCAACATCTGAAGCAATATCTTCAAGTAGAATAAAATATTGTTTCGCAGATGATATAGAAATGTTGCCCCTAAATTCATTTTTGGATGAGTTGGCATATTACCCATGTTGCTGTATGCATGTACTAAGAAGTGAGTGGTTCTTAACATGCCTTTACTGTATGTGATAATGCTTAATGACAAGTTTTGACACATTGAACACACACAAATTTTTCATAACAATGCAGTTTTCTTAATTTTTCGCTAAAATTAGTAGGTTAAGGATGCAATTACAAAAGTCAAACAGTTGATCAGTTTCTTTGGAACTCTGGTAAACTGAATCCATACCTTTATGTAGTTCATATTTTCTTATTCTTATGCTACTGGCATCTCCCTCAATGCCAAAATGATACTTCCGGATGGACATCCTGTGAATCCGCCTATTGTCGTGGCTATTTTTGTAGAGCTAAAAAAAAAAAGGGGGGTCGCCCATTTTACCCCGGGCCCCAAATTCCTAGCGCCGGCCCTGCCAGCACCATCCATTTGTTTCAAACATTCCCTCTTATGTTATTATCCGGATACCTATGGTAGATGTATATTTCAAATAATGTTACTTATTCATTAATATCCTACTTTTATCAAATATATCTGGTACATTAACCATTTTATAATGATAGATTCCTTTCAGTACGTCTGTTGTGACTAACCACAGCCCCAATCTTACAAAGTTCTTCCCATATCTTAAATCAGTAACCATGTTCTACAACAGTGCTATAATTTCCTGCAATTCAATCCTGAAATTAAATTCCTCCTCACTAAGATGATCCTCTTTAATATCCCCAGAACTCCCTAGATCACACCCTGTGACCTCAAACAACTTGAGGACATCACATATCAATCTCTCTTTTTCTGTTCTGGATTTATCAACTTTGGAACCCATTGAGATGATGCTTTTTGGAATCCCAACTCATTGTAAATGATCGATTGCACACTTCCATTGCTGATCTGAAGTTCCTGAGAGATTTAAGAACAGCAATGTGCTGATCATCTTTGATCCATTCTAAAACAGACACGGTGTTCTGTGGTGTGATTTAGGGATAGTGTGGATGGACAATGTTTCCAACATGCTCCAATCCTTTCTTATTTCGAATACCACTGTTTTACCCGAGCACATAAAAGGATTCTTTCCCAAACTGGGAAGCAAACTGCTCCAAATTTCAGCAGGATTTACATTTTTATTGACAAGAAATTTAAGAATAGCATAATATACAACTGAGGGGTGTATCTCTTTCTCATTGTGATTGTTACTAAGAATAAGAAGCAAGTGGCATATGAACATTATTACTGCTCTCTACAATACCGCCCTCCACTGTCCAAATTGTTGCAGATCTCTCTCACTTCTTACAGGTGTGCCATTTAAAATAGCTCTTTTATATTTGATCTGCCTTCATATGTTCTGTGTTATATATTTCCTATTACAGATCAAGCCACCTGTAAATCATCCTTTGTCTTGTTAAATTGCTGTGGGCATGTACATTTTTTATATAGATTTCACAATTACAACTTATCCAACATTTCTAATTATGAAACAGTTATTGATCAGGATGAAGTATAATGGGCGAATGATCATCATCCACTGTTTCCAGCTGCGTCTGCTTATCACATAAGCTTCTCAATATCTTACACCAACTCTCCATCACAACCTTGTCTATCCCTCTCTTCATTTCTGCAATCTCTCCCCACTCCTTTTCATTGTCTATCCCATGATCTTGCTCTTCACCATTTACATTTTCCCTCATTTTGTGCATATTTCTTGGTATTCTGAATTCCATTATTCTTTTTTTTTTTAACATTTCAACACTATTTGAGTTTTGCCTTGTCTATCCACTCTTGCGAGAGTTCCTCTTTCATTGTGTCTGTAACTTTCTCTTTCCTTGTCCTATTCATTCTTATTACCTCTATTCTTCTTCTGAGAAATTTTATTTTGCTTGCCAGTATCTTACTAATTTTCCACTTCTTCAGTGGCAAAATTTTGGAAGCATATATGAGAATGATCATAATCTTTAGCTTCATTCTCCACATATCTGTGTCACTAGCTGGGTCTGTTTTGCAAACTAGGCTCTTCAAATATCACTCTTTCCCAACACCTTCATTCGGCCCTTTCGTCTTTTCAGCACACACTTCTACACTAATTTATCTCTTGTTCTTACTATGGGTTGTTATCCTTGTATCTTCATGTATTCATAATATCCTTGATAAATTATTCTCTTACTTCTCTCTGGTACATTCCTCCACTCATCTACCACTTATTCTTCCTCTGTTAACCCAGTGGCGTATCTTGGTCAACAAGGTCCCCGATGCAAAAAAATTATTTTGCGCCCTCAGGCCAGATGGGCGACCTTTTTTTTGTTTTGTGTTGCTGGTAAGGGCCCCCTGAGCTGAGGATGGGGCCCTTGAGTTGTGCTTAGGGCCCCCTGAGTGGTTGTTGGGGGCCCCACTGAGCAGTGAGAGGGGGGGCCCTTAGTGAGGGGCTTCCTATGTCTCAGGAGCCCCCTTAGACAAGCTAAAAAAAAAAGGTCGCCAGTTTGCCATGAAGGCTCATGGGACTGAACTGCGCTTGGTGGCCCGCTGAGCATAGGGACCCCGGTGCACTGCACCGTCTACCCCAGCCCCATAGTAGCTACGCCCCTGTGTTAACCTTGTGTCTTCATGTATTCATAATACACCCAACAAATTATTCTCTTTTTTTTCTGTGATATTGCTGTACTCCAAAAACATCTGATTCAATTAAGATGCAGTTTGGATAGTTTACCCTACAAACTTAAAATAAAAACAATCAGGTAGTAAAATTCTGGGTGATGAATGATAGATCACACAGTGCAGTGACAGTAAGCTGATTAAACAAAGGTGTAAAGTCCCAATTTTCCAACCACTCTGCAACAGCTCTAGACACGTTAGCAAAGTCTTCCTGCCACCTTGGTATGCTCTCTTACTACATTTTAGTAACAATATGCCAGATAGTCTCACATGCTGCATCACATTAACAGTTGAGCGAAGCTCTCATGCCCCTCTTATAAACACTGCCCATGGTTGGTTCGTATCCTGTTTAGGGCAGCTCATGTTTTACTTGGCCAGTCAAATCCTACTGGCCAATGGTGGGCAATAAATAGTGACTGCCACTCTTGGTTGCGGCGTTTTTCCAGTCCTGTCGCAATTATGCAGTAGCATTAAACCCCCTGTCAATCAGCTCATTTGCTTTTAGCATGGGTGGAGAATGTTATCTCAGACACCAAAGTCTTTGAAGCATGGATTCGAAGGCCAATGTTCATTGATATTTTTGTGAACTTGTGGATCAGGTTTTCAAATCTTCTTAGTCTTGGTAGTTCGATATGGCTCAGCACAGGCAACCAGAAAAGAGGAGTAGCTTTTAGTGTGCCACTGATGATGAGCATTACCTGGTTCAGCATGGTGTCACTCTTTGTAACATGTAGACTGTTTAGCCACACAGAAGAACAGTACTCTGATATTAAGTAGACCAAAGCCATTGCTGGTGATTGAAGAGTGGATGCTTAAGCTCTCCACACTGATCCAGCAGGTTCGTGGGCAATGGTATTCCTTGTCCTTGGTTTAGCAGCACTCTTAATAAAGTGTGTTCTAAAAGACAACTTCAAGATACTTGGGGTTAGGGTTGTGTGATCCTCCTGTTGAATAACAACTGTATATACATATTGCAAATTACAATAAATAAATAAAAATAAACGTAATTAATGTGACTTTATTAATACTATTCAACAGCAATTTGTATGAAAAATATTTAATTTTGTGAGTGCTAAATTAATGTTGAATGCTGCAAGGTAACCTAAAAATTTTGTTATTTCATAGCCAAATTTGTTCACCTCCATAACATTGCAGATCAAGTTTAAAGTCGTTTGCTTAGATAATTCAAGTCATGTTTCAGAATAAACACTTATATAAAATCAAAACATAGTATCTACAGTTTCATATAATGGGATTCAGCTTATTTTAGAAAAGAAAAAGTTGCCTTTATTTTCACAGCTATTTCAGACACTAACCAGTAAAATGAGATTGGTAACCTTGCAGCTAGGAGATTTTCCTGTAGAGATACAAGGCCCTGAAATTTGGAACTAGTATGAAAATGTTATGACACAGTAACACATTTAAAATTCTAGAAGCCTCAATTTGGAAGATAGAGAAACAGTTTATAGCTTAAAAATAACTTGATTTTTTATTACACATCATATTAAATTTTGAGAGAGGTAGCTAAAAGTTAAGGGTTGTTTTTGGAGGTTCTGATGAAAATACTAGGGTCAACCAGTGGAATGGTACCATGCAGGCATACAGGCCCTCATTTCAAAGTGGCATAAAGCCATAGCATTGAATGGAGATTATGTTGAAAAATAGTGTTGTGTAACTAAAAGTTTGGGAAATAACATAGTGTATTTGAACGCTGAATAAAACAACCCCTGTTTCAGGAGAGAAAAAAATGTGTTGCCTTACTTATTGAATGACCCTCGTAATAGTTTACGGAGGGAGGAGAAATAAATTCAAAGGAGAGACTATGTTTAAATTAAAGAGGAATTTTTTCTAGGAATGACACTTCAATTGATATTTAAATTTATGCCAGATTTTGGCTGATATCTGAAAAAGACATAATTAAAATTCATCCCACGATGGCAGTTCCCGCCAGATGTTTTGTAAGAATTCAAACTATGAGAGGGAAAGGGTGAAATTATAAAAATATGTCAAAGAACTGTTGTTACAGTTAGGGAGTTATGATTTCTTATAGAAAATGGCACATAGAATTGTTTAAAGCATGTTTCAGATCTGTAAGTTAAATAGTTCAAAAGAAATCAATTTTCGGAATTAAATGTCATATAACAATTTTGGTTCACCCTGTTAGAAAATATTAAACAGGTTGAATTTGGTATCAAATGAAAGAGGAACAAAATTAAATTACTCTAATGGTTATTTCTACTTTGTAGTTTTAAAACTTTATGACTTATGGACATTTTTAGAAATTGGAAGAAAATAATTTTATATTGCTAAAGTATAATAGCTACGAAAATTTTCATTGGGATTGACTTTAACATTTGCAAGTTTGAATATCTACTGTAAAAATTTCATACCAATAGGTGCTTATTTAGAGACAATGGATTTTGGATTTCGTCATGTGAACAATGAAATTTTTACTTTCCCACACTGCGAGAAGTGACACCTATAAATAAGAGTGGGGGGAAAGCCTCATCTCAGTTCGTTGAAATCAGTTGTACAGACACCATGCATCTCCGCGGCATGATCGGGCATGCGAGGCTAGGCAGATAGCAACAAGACAATACGATGACGCACATCTGGCAGACATTTTAAAAATTTAAGCTAAAATGTGAAATTTTTGCCCAGCCTCATGTAACTATAAGCAGTTAGGGATAATGAGGATGGTCTGATTCAAATGGGTTAATCGTTCCTGCAGTAAAATTATTCTGCTGAAGATTTTCGATGCCGAAGTTTGTGACTTTGTAAAAATTTAAAGAATATAGTGACCATTTGAATATTTGGATAGCAACAGTGACTTTGATTCAGATTTACCATTTCCTTGATTGAGGTTTTACAATCTTGGTGGCAGCCATTCTTCAAACACGAACTATATACAAAGGAAACACGACACAGTTAAAGTTGAGATCTAAGTGTTTAGTACAAACCCTTACAAACATTTTGTTCTTACAAGGTATGGAAAGTAATTTTGACAATGACAATATTGAAAATATATGACCAAATATTGTTAAAATTAGGCATTATATAGTTTTGATTATTGTGCAAAGTTACAAGTGTTTTTAATTCTGAAATGTAATTTTGCCATCTTTTGTTTTATTGCATTATTGTAAGGTTCAAGCATATTACTTTGAACCTTCATTTGTATGTCTGTGTAGTAACTGTAAATAAATATATTTAGGTTTTAATGCTTAATTTTTAATGTAATTTGCTTCTTAACTGACAACACTAGAATTCACTTAACATATTAAATGCAATGAAGTGGCATGTCTGTAATCTAAATCAGCAGTATGATCACACCTGTAGACAGTGGAAAGGATATATGTTTTTCTTGATAGCATGTGTGTTTTTTTTTATCTCTTGTAGTAAAATAACGCATATAACTCATTTTAGGTTCACTATAACTCACCATGAATTGTGTTGCCATGGTTTAGGCAGTTTTAGGGTGTAGATTCTGCTGTTGCTTGAGGGATGTCCTGGGCTAAAAACACTGGAAATAATGGTGGTCAATTATATGTATCATACAAATGCAAAGAATTTAAACAAATAAATTATACAATTAATTTATAGAAAAAATGAAACTGATGTAGAGAAAGATCACCGCTAAATTAATGAAGGTAACAAAATTGTAGAAATTGTAGTTGACCTAAAAATTGTTTACGGTCTTCTTAAATTGACTTGAGTCCATTACATTTGTAGTTGACTCATGGAGTTTGTTTGAATTTCAAGCCATGCCACACTCGACCGTTCGGCGAGTCGGATGACAAACGCATTAGGTAATACAAAGCGTGAGTGTGATGCATATACAACTGTTATTCATGGCATGGGTGCGAGCAGGAAAGCTGGAGTTTTGGAGCGTTTAAATTTTACGTCTGCAAACCGGCGCTCACTAATCATTTCTAATTCAATCGGTGATTGATTTGCTATTTTTATAATCTAATTTTTTTTATTTATTTTTTTACTGCCAGGAAAATGTCACTTTTTAGTTGGTATTGGTTTGGTGTTGATTAGTGAAATAAGTTAATGTGACATTCGTTGCATGATTACGTAATGAAAACTGAAGCTCTTCAATCCATTAGTGAATGCAACGAGAATATTAAAAATCCTTGGCCACATTTATGCAATTATGTATCATTTAAATCAAGACTGAGAGAACAGTTGATTTATGAATGCAACTGTGTCTGCCTAAACTTTCTACAATCAAGGCTTACGTGTCTAGCCTTAACATATGAAGAGGATGCATATATCTAAATATTAACAGTTTGAAGAAGAAGTGAAAGCAGGGTCAACTCATGGAAAAAAAGAAAAATAATTCAAAGCCTTCTTCAAGTGCTGTGGCTACTTCTGATATAGATAGCAGCAGAATTGATTTGTTTACATCAGCATCTGCTAATAAAAGTTTACATCAATAAAACATTTGACATCATAGCTACCAGAACCGTTGTATTTCAAGCTGGTGTGGACTGATGCATTGTTACTCTATTCGTTACCAACATAATTCCTCTTTTATGTTGAAGGATTCGATGCATTTGAGAAGCTGGTTAAAACATTGAACCTCAGATAAAACATAATTTCCAGAAGGACTTTGGATAGACAGATTATACATAGCACCTTGTTATTACTTGCAGTAATACCTATTGCAGTACATAAGTACATAAGCATCAGTTCTACTTTTGGATGGTTAACTTTTAACAGTTAACTTTAAATTGCGTTAAATTTGCAGAAATGTAACAGTTTAATGATGATCGAAGTTAACTTTTTAAGTAGTATAGTAACAATTAATTAAATTAACTGTTCCAACATATGAGATGGAGTTTCATCTTTCCTTAGAGAGACACATTTCCCAGTAGCTATGTGAAATATATGATCAAGTAGTATCTTACTGCATTGCTGATAGAGCTGTTCATATGTTGCAAAAGCAAAAAAGATATATATCTATTTCCAACTGGAGATTTGCCATATGACTTTGAGGAACAACATGCATTACACTTTCTCTTTTTTTCTCTATCACTTCTTTTCTTTTTAACTGCACCAAGATTTCTTTAACATTCTCACTTATCTTGTTTTCAGTTACAAACTTAAAGTCTGATGAATGCAAGAGAAATATTCAAACTGTCACTACATATGGTGGACATATTTGTGGTCATTGGTTGTACAAAGAGTTGTAAGCACTAAGATATGATACAAATACAGACAAAATGGCTCACTCTCTCTTATTTAAATGGCAGTTAATATCCTTATTGTAATACTAAAAAGAAAAGTTAGTTTTATTGCAATACCAACATGATTAAATTAGAATCCATATTACCTCCACCTACACTCTTGTTTTCTTTGTTAATTATACATCATATTTGACTTCTTTTTTTTTTATTGTAGTGCCTTCCAAATGATATCTTTTAGGACAAAGCAATTAGATTTACTAGATTACATATTAACATTTAAAAATGAAATGGGGGAAAAATAATCACGCCAGTAATGACATCTGTATCAAAGAAAATAGGGTGAAATCAAATTTTTCAATTGCTGATATATTTAATAGACATTTATATCTGTTGCTGCTAAATTGACTGCCAGTAGCTCAGTGACACATATAGGCAATACAGGCTTCCAAGAAAAATTTGACACTATGGCTGTAAATTTAGCTACTCAGAAGAAATAAGAAAAGTTATCATGTCTCTTAATAGCAAATACTCGAGTGGTTATGATGGGATTTCCAGCAGATTAATTAAAACCATACTCCACACAATTTAGTAATATATTAATTATGTGTTTAATATATCTTTACTTGAAAGTACCTTTCCAGAAAAGTTTAAGTGTGCTGTAGTTAAAAGTTGGATAAATTAGTTGTGTTGAATTACTGCCCTGTTTCATTACTAACAGCTTTCTCCAAATTTTTTGAAAAAGCAATGTACAATAGAGCTTACCGAGACCTTGAAAATAATAATATTCTAACTAAATCACAATTTGATTTTCAAAAAGGACCATTCAATAGAAGAAGCTATATTTGCATTTCCTAACACTGTTTTAGAAGGAATAAGTGATAAATTAATACTGGTAGGACTGAGCGTGGTGGTGTAACGGCTAGCGTTCTGGCCTCGCATTCGGGAGGACGGTGGTTCGAATCCCCGTCCGGGCATCCAGATTTGGGTTTTCCATGGTTTCCCAAATCACTCCAGGCAAATGCCGGGATGCTTCCTTCAATAGACCATGGCCGAATTCCTTCCCATTCCTTGCCCCCACATCCATTCCCGTCTCTAAAGACCTCGCTGTTAGAGAGACGTTAAGCAGATAAAAAAAAAATTTAAAGAAAATACTGGTTGGAACTTTCTGTGACTTGCCTAAGGCATTCGACTGTGTTGGTCATGAAATTCTGATGCAAAAATTGAAATATTATGGTATAGATGACATCTACTAAATAATTTTGTAAGCTCGCTCACTCATTCACTCACCTCGATATCTATTGGCTGGAGAACGGTGTCACGTGTCAGTCTTCACTCTTAAAACAGCGACCAGAGATACCATTAGAAGAAATTCGTCGTTATGTCCATAATTTAATAGCCAAACAACTGCTACCAAATTAATTGCCATAATACATTTATTAAGTTTGCTTTTCATAGCATTTCATAGTTTTAAAAAATTGATAAATTTTGTGGCTGAAAAAATGTGGATCTGATTTTCAGTAACATGTTGCTAATGAAATCAACTTAAAAAAAAAAAAAAAAAAAAAAAAAAAAAAAAAAAAAAAAAAAAAATTAAATTACTCATGGTCTCTGCTGTAACCATGAATGCCAATTGTCATTCCGACTTAGGATAAATTTCAATTTAATTAAAACTTTCACTAATATTGTTGCTTGACCAAAGTTTATGCATTACGGTTTATCTACTTTTTAGGTATTTTACTGACCACTTTCATTTAGGGTATTTGTTAATGTTCACTGTATGTGAGTTAATAGGTTATTTTAAGTGGGCATCAGACCAAATATTTTACCAAATCAACTGTTTAAATTTTGCAGAGTGGACTTTAAGAATCAAATACAAGTCAGGATTGTATTTAATCAATTATACGTTTGCGCTATCATCCCTGTTCGTTTTTAATACCTACCTCTATTAATACTTCCGAATTCTTCAACCTCGAGAGATTTTATTCACTCTGAAACACAGTTCAAGCTTATATTTGGTCAAATCAAGTCAACCTGTCACAATCTTTCATCCTAAAAACTGGAACTATATTGGGGCCACTATTGTTTTTAATGTATGTAAATGATCTACCCTGTGTTACATATAAAAATTCAAAAAAAAATCAATTTGCGGATGACCCAAGTATAGGAATTAAAAATACTCCAGGTTTATCTAAAGAACATATTTCAAATTATGTCTTTGATGTATTCATTAATGGTTTATAGCTAATGGGTTGTCTTTAATCATTGATAAAACTCGGTATATGCAATTCAGTGCATCGTACAGACAGTGGTGTATCTAGACATTTTCCAAGATAGGGCAAAAACTATGATATTGTGGCCCATTTGAACAATATTTTGCCGCCCTCCCACCCAGATCCTGTAATGCACACAGATTAACACCAGACATAAAATTTGCAGGCCAGTCCATTCAAGAGATAGAGAGTGTGAAATTTTAGGGGTTTGCAAACGGATAATTTAAATTGGAGGATTCATGTCTCTGATCTACTGAAGTGATTCGTACAATTTCAGCTATAGGTGATCTCCGTAAAAGTAAACTATTTTGTTTATTTTCATTCCTTAACATCATATGGAATAATATTCTGGGGCAATTTTACTCATAGACAAATTGTTCAGAGCCCACAAGCAAGAAATAAGATTTATGTGTGGGGTTAGCAGTAGAACTTCATGCAGCTGTTCAAGTTAGGGATGTTAACTTTGGTGGCCGAGTATATATACACATTAATGGCCTTTGCAGTCGCAAATTATTCTCTGTTTGAAACAAATACTAAAATACATAATTGTGACACTAGAAGAAAGAATGATCATGGATTACAAGTCGTCGTCATTTGTTCAAGAAGGGATCTGATATTCAGGGATGCATATCTTCAATAAGCTCCCAACACATCTTAAATGTATAGCAGATGATAAGATTAAATTCAGGAAAAAATTAAAAGAATCTTTAATTGACAACTCCTCCTACTCTATCAAAGAATTTGTTTCTAAGGTATCTACAAAATAATTGGCAGTAATTTGTGTAAATGTGGTTGATGTAATTAATTTACTATGTATGCTGTGACTGTTCATCTTCTGATGTATTTATCTATTTTGTTGTGCAATAGTTTATCTGTAAATTGACAACTTTCCACATCCCACAGAGCCAATCTCTTATTCTGAGATCTATGGAAAATAAATGTATTGTGTTGTACAGTAGGTACCATTATATATTGTAAGTTAGCCTCAAAGACACTGTCACCAAATTTCTCTCTTCAGGATAATCATACATGCCAGTAATAAACCACTGAATGATCACTGAGGTCATTTTAATGCTTCAATCTCTAGCAAAGCTGCTCTGTTGCTTGAAGCAGAAATTCTGTCCTAGAGACTGTATATTACTCAGCCTAAATAATATTTTGCAGACATAACTGATAGTGCAAATAAAGTCCATATCTAGTTATGTTATGTAGAGGGGATTGAGATTCGGTCACGGTGATTGAGACATATATCTTTGATCTGTGAACCATTCTCGAGAGCCATGGCTTGTGTGAATTTTTATACATAATATAATGATAAAAGTAAATGATTAAAGCTGATATTAATGAACAAATTATGGGTGAATCAATATTTTAAAGTGTGAGATTATATCTGAAATTATGGCACGTCATATTTTTGTAACATTTATTCGAAACTTAAACTAGGCAGTGATCAAAGAGAATATATTGTCAAATAACATCAATCACATAGTCCATTTAAATGAGCAAAAAACCAATGGAAGTGATTAACAGAATAAGTTTTTTAAACCATTTGACATATTGTGTTCACTGAGAAGTGGCAGAAATGTAGTTTTTCATTATACATTTATTGGTATAGCAGCAGACAAAAATCTGACATAGTAAAATTACAATGATGATCTATAGCGAGATTCTCAGCCCAAGTATAAATCCATAATTATATGTAGATGTAAGCAAACATATAATTCATGGACCCTGTGAATCAAACAAGAATTCTATGTGCATGCTGTAAAATGTAATTGCACAAAAGCAATTCTTTTAAAAATACGACCAAGAATCATTGTTGTTTATCAAAACAAAATTGAGATCTATTGTTCTGAACCAAGTCTTTTCAAATCGGATTGAGGTGTGAAGGCTTTTCTGTATTTGTAAGATTGATAAACCAACACAATTAAGGTATTTGAACTGGTACAATTTTACTATCCAGTTTACTGGAATATAGCAGGCATAATGGCCAAGTCACATCCATAATGGTAATTAGCTTCCATGAGTATAAAGAATAAGGTGAGATGAAGGGAGTTTTTGTGAAAGGATAATGTAGAACGTATGCTTCAACCAGATGTAATTGTTGTGTAAGAATATAATGTGTAAAAGTAAATTAAATTCATGTGATCTTACGATCTGTGTTTCAGTGTGGTGTATATTTCATTTGCTGACGAATTAAATGATGCTCTGGCAAATGTAAAGGACAGGTCAATTGCCTGTAAAAATTACTAGCTAGTCTGGGGACCCTGATTTATCACAGTGGGTGCCAAATGTTACCAGACTAGTTGTGAGATGTGTGGGAAGCAGTAACTGTTCACACCTGAATGCATGGCAGGCACAATTAAATGTGGGGTGAGAATGAATATGGAAGTTTTAGAGTGAAGCAGTTATGAAATAGATGATAAAAAACTTTACTTTTGTGACATCGTGTGATGTGTGTTTTTTGTCTCTATAATTATAGGTGATATGACTTCAGTGGCCAACACTGGGTGGTTTAAGGTTGTTCTTTCATTTTTTATACAACAGATATTAAGAGCAAAAAATTCTTGTTACTTTCTCAGAATTTAATTTAGTTCTCAAGTTAAAATGATGACTGCAAAGAAATTGTCTCTTGCAGATTGAATGTCAGAGCAGCATGGAATTGACAAACAAAATGGGGGTTATGGTCAAAGAGGACAAGATGGCTAAGTGGTAGCAGAAAGGATTATTGGAAGAATTACTTTGCATTTGTTAATGCACAATTTTTGTACCAATCAGTAACGGATTAGCCACGTAGCAAGTTTTAAAAAATGCTATGGGACCCACAGCTTTCTGGGAGCCCCACGCCTAGGATCCTCGAGGCCTCCTCCTCCCCCCGCCCCCCCCCCCCCAGGGTAGATGGGTGATTTTTTCAAGCTCTACTACTGCCCTGGACGACAAAAATAGGAAAATACTGTATATTGTAAACTTCAACAAATAAAACAAATGATGGGCCTGTTCTTCACATTTGCTACGGGCCCCGCGCTGTCTTAATTCGGCTCTGGTACCAATAATGCGATCTTTTCTTCTGATATTGTTATTACTGTCCTTACTTTAATATGCTATTCACACTCATGTTTTCCATCAATTCCAAATTAATAATGTTTATGTGTAGAACATCTTTTTCCAGTCTACCTTAGCATCTCTAAGGGTGTTTCTATAGTTTGCAGAGAAATACAATAAAGAAAGGAAGCGGGTAACAGTATTTTAATATTGATACATTTTTATCATGTCAGGATTTTAATTTATTTGCCATATTGCCTTCCTGTCAGCTTGATGTGTGAAATAAACTTGGGTTCTACTATTAAGGTTCATTATTTTGTTAGCAGAAGAATCTCCATCAAAGAAACGTAAGCAGAGTACTGACAAGGATGAAGAAAACTCGGAACCAAAGGCTTCAGGTTCCAAAGATACGCATGAAGATGAATCATCTGCACGGTCACCATCCCAGTCACCTTCCAGTGATAAAACTGAGAGTTCGTCTCCTTGTTCGAGTAAATCACAACAATTTTCAAACAGTTGTGTTGAACTTTTAGAGAAAACTATCATTGAACTGAGAGAATCCATTGAGAAAAAGGGATGAATCCTCCAAAAAAAACTTAGCAGGAGTTGTGAGGGGAGCATGTGTTAAGTGCAGTGTGTGTGTGTGTGTCATTTTATTGAAAACCAGTTTTATTGGTGACAAATGCTAAGATCACTGCCTTTGCTGCCTCCAAACATTGGCTAACATTTCTGTGTCTTCACATATTGGTGCACCCTTTGACTGTACATTAAATTCATCATGGTAATGAAATATCAGGCAGTGATCTCAAATTGTTACTTTTTCAGTACGGAATGCTGTGGCTATTTCTTTTAAATGGTGCTGAAGGTTGAGTTCACAATTTAGATTGGATGCTTGTTGCAGAATATTTTGACTTTTAACAATGGTCAGATTTATAGAAACTGTATGTTTTGTGATGGGATTGGGGGGAAGGAATTGTGGGAATGTCTGAAGATGCCTTTTTTTTATCATGTAGCTGCAAGAGTCTCAAAAATAATTGTTTTATTGTATTGTAATTATCAATTCTGGTTAAAGAAAACTACAATAGAAAACTTTTCAAGACACACTTCTCTTATGAAGCAACCCTATATGTGTAAATTGTTAAATCTAGCATTGAAACCGCACAAATTATTTCTTCCATTCCAATGTTTCCTTAAAATGCATTTCCCTTTCTCTTCAGAATTGTAATTTTAAAATCTGAATATCCGTTGTTTTCTTCCTTCCTTCATTAGATTGCTGTATATTTTACATAGTGAGATTACTTGAGAGTATCTCTAATAAAACAAAATATATTTCAATGTTTAACTGAATGGAAAGTATAAGATGAGGAAATTGTGCTTAAAGTTCCTTAATATAGCTGGAAGTGGTTTCTGTTTTGAGGATTTATTTTCAGTCTATGTTATAAACACATGGCAATTTCAAAATATAAAACTATCATAAAACATTATTTGGCAAAAGTGAAGCACTTCCTGCATCTATTCTGACGATGTCTTAATTTCCTTACGTCTTTGCTTTCCATTTTTCTCTCCTTAATTTTTTTTTTTTTTTTGCAATAACTTTTAAATACAGGATTTAACTTCTGTTGGATCATTTTAATTGCAATGCAACATATCTTGCAGTCTTTTTTCCATTGGAATTTACCTACATCTTATATTCACAGTTGTATGACAAGTCATTTGTTTCAAATTATTTCAAATTCTTATTTAAGATTGAATCCTTAGTCAGCAGGCCTGATTCGTAATGGTTATACTGTCCTGTGGGACTAAAAAATTCTGCTTTATGATATGATCAGTATTTTTTGTATATTATCTCATAAAGCCTGTCCATACAGTGGATATGTGAAATTTTGTGTTTGGGTAAATCATATCTGGCATTGTTACATGCTACAATAATTTATCTAAAAATAAAAGTTCACATTTATTGGTCTTATGTATGTTTGTGTTACCAACAGTGAGTTTGAATTGTAACATGTGGTAATTTGATATTTTTTTTGTACCCAAATGTGTTATGTAATAGTGTATGTATTGTACAAATACTTTGACTGATAGCAGAATGTTAGCCTTATTTCTTAGACTAAATGAGATTTTATTATGAAAATAACTGTATAGAAATAAACCAGAGCGAAATAATTTAGATGTGCTTTGATACAGCGGATATTTATATTTCCATTCATATATTTCTTTCCCACAGGTTTGCTCAAATTTTAGCCACTGTGTGATTAGTATAAAGAATGTATGAAATTCATGGGACTTTACTTGTTTCATTGTAAGAATAACTCATTCTTGCCAAATTTTTGTATTGCTGTTTGTAATTTCAGAAACAAGAATTGTACCTACTAATTGATGGACCAAAGCTTCACATTTTCTTTACAGTGAAATATAGATAACACTGTAATACATGGCTGTGGAATAAAATTATATGAAATTAATTTTTTGTTGCAAAATAAATCACTTCATTATATACGATGAGCCCCTTTTTTATAACTGAATTTGAACTTTGTAATGAAGTTGCGCATTTCGATCTTTTTTCTGCTACTGAAAACTTGAATCTGAAGGTCTTTGGTAGTGGTAGCTACGGATGCTTAACATGTTTGGCGACCGTGTTGCCATCTGCCGGCAATGGTCTGCACTAATAAATCGAGCGAATATTTTCTATTATTTGCTTTTTTTTAGTGATATTTTTGACTGGAACTAATAAGGTAAGAGCCAATACAAAAATATTGCTGCTTTGTGCTGTGAAATGAACTACTTGTTCGAAGCATTTTCGTAGTAATTAACCTACCTTTAACGTAAGGGGGCGGTCCCACTTACTGCCCGGTGGTTTGTCTGCTGCTGTGTGCAATGTTGTTAATTTGTCCAAGAACTTATACCATCCGATCCGACAAGAATGACGAAATGCGAAAGCAATCATGTTATTGTTAGACATATATGTAATATCTAAATAGATTGCTATTTCACTTCTGTAATCGGAATTCATTTCCTTCGACCGCTATTTAATGTTTTATCTGCGTGTGTGAATAAGAACTTACGTATATAAGATCTTTCAAGGAAACTAGTTTTCCTGTTGGGCAGTTGTTTAGTTTGGTGTTCATTATATTACAGTGTGAATAGTTCATTTTGTTCATACTCTCCTTTTTCACGAATGGAACCAGCTGGAAGTAATTAGAAGTTCTTGTGGGTGTAATTAAATCGTTTTTACAATTATTTTTCTCCTATTTAATGATTTAAACACAATGTTTTTGCATTAATAAGGAAAAAACTTGGGTTATATGCATTCGTTGATGGCTCTGAACATTCAGTGTTTCATAAATAAGTGGACTGTGTGAACTCAACTGCTACAGCCAGTCCTGTTCCAAAATCTTTATATGTGTACATTATAAATCTGTAGCCAGATTTAAGATAAATTAGAATGTACTTAATATTTATTTAACTACGCAGCAAGATTGTTCTAATGCTGCATTTGAATTTGCCACAATGGAAGGATTTACTGTGAGGGTTACAAGGCTTTATTGAATTGGTGGTAGGTATAGCAACAATTTTATGAACCCATCTTTAATCTAACTGCCACATGTTTAAGTATTAATACTAGTAAACAATTTAGTGAGAAAAATATATGGTATGCTTGTAACTAATTTTCGGTTTGGTTGATTTCACAGTTTAAATTATTAACTTGCATCTCCCTCTAAAACAAATTGCAAAAAGTAATTACAGACCGGTATATTTACCTACTTATATGCTGTTACAAACTGGGAATGCGTTATGAGCGGTATTTTAGTATGATCAAGTGCAGTGTAAACCTGCTTTAGGACAGAACACTGATGATGGATGTATTACAGAATGCACAAATTAATTTTTCAGGTATATTGTCAGATTGTATTCTGTTAAAGTAATAATTTTCATAAAAGTTTATCATGAATTTGTATCAGTTTTTAACAGTTAACAATGCTGAAGTGTCCATGTGTTTAACAAAAAATCAGAAATGAGAAACATAAATATATTTGAAAATGATTTCTGTGGTACATGATTTTGTTTCTATCTGTATTAATCAAGATCAGTACAGATTCTATTAACAATAAAATTCGTAATCTCTTTTTTTTTTCATTATGGAAACAACGGCGTAGAAGTCCTTAGAATTTAAGCATGACCGGGAGTATAGATCATTTGCCAAATTATTTTCTCCGATTTTAATCATACATTCTGTGTAGCGTCAGACAGTTTTAACATTTTTGTGAAACTTATTTCGTCCCCTCAGCCTCCTCGTTTGCTTTAATAGCCACACTACTTCATGTTATGGACTGTAAGGAGTGACAAACATTTTAAGAACACGCTAAGATTTTTTTTTTTTTCTACTTTGTAGATTTTATTACTTGTGAACTATGTGACCAAGTAGTGAGGATCTTCTTGGACTTAAAGGTACTTTTTATAATTACTACTTTCAAAATTTTATTACGATTATGCATACAAGGGTGGTTTACTTGGACGGAGCGAATCGATTTATGTAAAAATATTTAAGCTTGAAGTTATCTAAGTTAAAAACAAAATTTCAATCACATTGAAAATTTACAGTTCAACCAATGGTGATAAACACTGTTAAAATCAGAGTATAATTATTACCATTAGCCGTCATATTCTCATAGAATAATTACTTCTGTTTACCCGATAATTTAGGAAACTGCCATTATTTTTCTATAACTGTTTATTTTAAAATAAGTTTTCATTGCTAATTAGAACTGTTAAAGACGTGATGGAGGTCGAATAATCTTCTCATATCTGAACTGCAAAACAACATTCGCCCCAATTAGTTACTGAACTATATCCAATATAACACAGCTTCGTGGTAACATATCTTATGAAACTGTAAAAGTTCGCTCGAATATTGTTTATGGAAAAACCTTCAGTGAAAGTAATGAGGTGAGATATCGTCAATACCGAGAGTGGTGGATGGCGGTCTTGTCTCCTCATCAGGCGATCAAGATTTCGGTTTTACATGATTTCCCGAAATCATTCCAGTCGAGATGGTTCCTTCAAAACCATAAGCGAAACAAAGAGATATCTAAATTACATTTTGAATGATTAAAATTAAATGATTTAGCTCATTATTATCGGACACCAATAATGGTATGTTTCAGAAGAAAAGCTGTGCTGACAGATTGTTAGAAAGCAAGGTGTTATGGTAGGAAATGAATGATTGTGTTATTGTTTGTTCTATCAGAAGTTAGATTGTTAGCGGATGACATAATGTTGTATAATAGGGTCAGAACGATAAAAGACTGTGAACAGCTGTAGCAGTGGCGATCCAAGGGGGGGGGGGCTATGGGACTCAGCCCCCCCCCCCCCTTTAAAGTATTTAGGTTCATTTTAAATACTAACGCCGTTATCCTTAGCTGCTATACTAATGCTGTGTTTTCTTATCCGTCTAGTCCAGCTAACGAATCAAAAACTTTGTTATGACATAAGCGTTTCGGTTTATTAGACCATCATCATTGCCACATTAATGTGTGGAACTGTTCCATATCAGTTTATCCTCTTGAGGTTTCTCACCCACTGTACAATTTTTGTATAAGAAACATATTTACACACGTTAGTTTTGAAGGTAGCTTCTGAAACAAGCTTTCGTTATTGTTATTAGGAAAATCGTAGTTGGACAGAACTTTGATTTAAATCGTTTCTTTGAAATAGAAAGCAGTATGTCTCCAGAAGTTTTAAAGACAGGTTAAAAGTTAAAAATGGGGAATGTCATAAAAAAAACTACGCACACAAGGTGTATGAATAGTTGATCACTGTCCGTGGAGCTTGCATGGATTTTTGGAGAAGAACTAGCAGTAGCATATGGAACGAAAAATTTTACCATGACGAGAAAATAACGCTTCATTTCACGCATTAAGAAGTGGGTAAATTTTCACCTGTAGGTAATGGAAACAGGAACGTATAAATTAGAGAGGGATGCGCTCAATAAATTTACTCCAAACAGTGAAAGAATTTAATTCGTCTAATGCAAAAGTAGATGTGTAGGAAAATGTGCTTCATAGCAATTAATAATAATACTTGACTAATAACAGTTACACATGGCGTTTCTCGAGGACAAATTCATCATGTTTTCCTGTTCGTAATATATACAAATGCTCTCCCATTCTTATTAGCTGATAATGAAAAAAAATGCTCTTTGCATACGGCACTAGCATATCTTTTAAATTATGAGTTTATCCATTACTTGTTGGCCCCGGCTTGGCTGCCTCCATTGCAGCTGTCTCGGGAAATTTTCACTTGGTGGTTTTTACCTTACCTTCCCCAGACATGTAAGTGTACAAACATGTTATTGTTTTGTGATAATGACTGTGATGTGTGGATGTTCAGTGTTGTTTTGTGTTGTGGATGAAGGAAGGAGAAGTTGAAACCAAGTGCCAGCCCATTTAGGCCTAATCTTTCGAAAGAGACAAAGGTGGCCACAAAACTTAGCACCGCGCATGGTGGGTGAGGAGTAACGCTCTGGCCTCGCATTCGGGAGGACGCTGGTTCGAATCACCCACCGTATGGCCATCAAAATTTCGATTTTCCCTGAATTCCCGAAATCACTGCTCGCGAATGCCTGGATGGTTCCTTCAAAAGGTCATGAACGAATTTCTTCCAGTTTCTTCCCCTGTAATGACATTGTCGAGGTTTAAAGCCATAAGCAAAACTTAGTGTCCCCATCAGACGGCCGAATCATCATCAACAGTCGCATGTCCTCATTTGGATATAGATCAGGATTTTGGTGCACAATCTGGTAATTAGGAATTGTACACCCTATCAGGACTCGATTCAGGTAACCCCGTGTCACCCGTCCGACACCATTAAGGTGCCGTAACCACCTGAACTAACGAGCCAGGCGTCTTTTCAATCTGCATCAATAAAAAATCGAGAAAATGCTTCAAACCCCATTCTAAATGAAATAAGTCAGATCTAATACAAAAACTAGTGGGCATGGGCGCCGGGAAGGGGGTGCAAGGGGCTGCACTTGCAGCCCCCTACTATGAAAGTAAAATACATAGAAAAAGATTAAGAAACAAAAATTTTATTATTAAATTCACTGTTTGAATAAGAACTTAAAGCACCCAGGTTCTTGTCCAAATTTTTTCAACACCTTATCAAAAAATTCAGTATCCTTAGTTAATAAGTAATAAGTGTTACGTATGATTAAAAAATCCTATGCACCCCCCTTAAAGTAATCCTGCCGGCGCCCATGCTGGTGGGATTTGGTTACTTCCCACCATCAAGTATGTCACATCTCATTGCGACCGACGACGCCAGGGTCTTCATGCTGTTATATTAGCTAGGCATACACACACACATTTATGCGCCAGCAATTCCGTGGCGATCCATATAGACGATAAAATGTGTGTGTTAATTGTCTAACGACGAGCCGCATCACAAGCCAAATAACATCGTTACATATTTGAACGTGGCGAGCATGCGCGACGGTAACCATACACGCAGATATCTCACTTAACAATTTACTCGCGGCAGATAAGACTTGGTTAGTGTCTAACAAGTTAAGTGGGATGAACAGAGAATTCGTAGCTCATTTAATTGTGACATATCAGCAACATACTCCATTGTGCAAGGTGAAACCAAAAAATTATGGGAACAGAAGTTTAAAAAAATTAGGATATAGTGCATTGATAGAGGTTTGTGAGAAATATGATATAAAAGTTGATAGTGCATTAATAAAAAAAGAAAATCTACTCTTTGCGGAGTACTTTTCGCAAGAAATATATAAGAAAATGAAAATTCGACAAGAAGTGGAATAGGCGAAGACAAAATCTACAAAACTAATTTACGATATTACTACGACTTACTACTGTTTATGAGAGATCAACACGAACCAATGGACAGTATCAGCAATATAGGAAGCCAAAATTATGAAGGGGAAGATGTATTTGTGCATTTATGTAATACTAAAGAAATCGAAGAAAGTGCTTTTAAAATAGTACAAGTAGCAGTAGGCTACATGATCGTGTTTATAATCTTCCTGCAACCACTTTTTTTGTCATACTGTCCGTTTCTTTTTCTTTTTTACAGCTCTAATATAAGCTGCTACACGAATAAATACATTTTTTTGTGTAGAACTTAAAAATATGATTCATTTCAATATTGTCACGTCGTTTGTAACATAACCTCACTACACTTGGCTCGCGATGTTTTGGAATTCCCAGTGAGCCGCGAGCCAGGAAATCATGACGGATAAATCCGTAGGCGACTACAATAAACACAACAATTTAAGCGCGGCGAGCCAAATGTACGACAAATGTGTGGAACTGATGTTCGTGTGTATGGGCTCTGACAAGTATAGGCTCGTCGCGAGAATATCCGCGCGTAAATGTTTGGCGAGCTTACTCGTGCGCAAATGTGTGTGTGTATGGGCAGCCATGATTCCTAAAGGACTGCTAGAAGAACATATAAATCTAAAGGTCGCTATGGACCCTATTGTTTGCATCCCCTTGTTTGACATCATATTTTCAGCATACAATCAATAACACAGATGAATTATTGTGATAATGATCCTTTATATGCGATGTAATATACGTCATTTATGGTAGACTGTATAGGTGATATTATTATTGTAATCTGTGTTATGGCACTTTGGGCCACTGCCAATATAAGTTTTTTTTTTAAAGTTGTTCGTTGAGAATAAATTAAAACTTTATATAGAAAAGACACAATTACGTTACTTTATTACGAAGAATAAAACATGGCGCAGCTATAATATGATTACTTTGCTTTCAGCCGTGTACAAAATTTCTTAATCTAAACATGCAAAATAATTTAAACTGGAACAAACACATTCAGCATCATCTTAAAACTTAGTTTTGTAACCTCCCCAATTAAGAATAATTGCAAGAATAGCGGATATACAAATAAATAAGTTCGTA
>JARYHS010012297.1:0-16000 GCA_031002005.1 Vandiemenella viatica
TCGATAGCTGGTGGTAGGTATTTTGAAGAAAGAAGAAATAACTACGCAGCTTTGTCAAGTACAAGAGTCAATTTATTTTTCTGGAAGAATTTCAACGTTATCAAAGTAAGAATAATTACAGGAGAGACTAGCAGAAATTAACTTGGTAGGTTTTGTCGAAACAATGTTGATAGTCGATTTGTAAAAGAAGTGGTAAAGAAATCAGGGAATGAACAATTGAGTTAAATAGAACTGTTCAAAAAAGAGTATAAAATAATGGAGAACTGCTTGTAAGAATTAAGAATTTAAAGTCTCTAAAATTGTCGTAAGAATATTTTTGAACTGTATAACCTAAATTTAAATGCTGTGAAAGCCTTAGTTAAAGTAATAAAGAAATAATTAAGTAGAGTGGGAAGGGTATTTTAATTAAGTAAGCAAACATAAAGCAAAATCTGTATATGCATGTATATCAGCCATGGTAACTTTCGATGTTATAACATGTTATTTGTATTTCGCGTCGTAAAATTTATTTTACAGGAGAGCAGCTATTTCCTGGCAAAGTAAGTATTTCTGAAAAGGGGTTCTGTACCCGTTTAAAAGTCTAGCTTCGTTGTAAAACGGCGTTGTATAGTTTTGAAGTGATTTTGTAATGTGTTAAATTGTCGTGTGATTTGGCTGAATATTTTAAAAGCGGATTAATGCTGTATTAATGTGTTTTGTGTCAACTGGTAATCAACATGAAGGCAATTGGTGAGAAATTAGTCAACCGTGATGCTGAATAAAACATTAAAGAGGGGGAGAATAATAATTCTAATTTAGACACTGAAGATTCCGGATTTAGTGAGCGCTCAACTGTAAGAGAGTGAAATGGAGATGTAGACTTGCATAGTGTTGCTGAAGCTAGTGGCGCTCAGGCCGGTGGATAATGTGGGTGTGGTGGGTAGCAGTACCCACCCTGGAAATTCCGGGTGGGTATTTTACCCATCCGGAATTTGAGAGCGACTGAGGGTGTATAAGGAAAGAAATAAGAGAAAGAATGAATGAAAGACCAGACCAGGCATATTAGTTTCATTTTTATAAAAGCGTGTAAAATGGGCTATGTATCCACAACAACGCCATGAGAGAAGCGCAAAATATCTTTGATATTTCAAAAGAGATAATCAACTAAGCTATCGCCTACTGAACTCGATCGACGGCAAACAGTTGTTCTGCGTGAAAGCAAGAATGCTGCAGTAAAATCTCGTACATCCAAAACCGTCATGCGTTAAAGCCGCCTTGGTGCTTGGGCTAAATTCGTGTGTATTATCGACAGTAAAGTTCATAAGGAAAATTTTGTATTCACGCTGTAAATGAGAAACGAGTCAAATGTACATAACGCTAGAAGACAGCAGCACGTGGACGATAAACTTGCATCGCCCTTAGACGTAGGTCCACTGGTACTTTGAAAGATGGCCTTGTTCAGTCTGCTGAGAGTCTTATTTTTGTTCTTCACTATATACACAAGTATATAGTGAAGAACATATGCGTGAATGAATATTCACGCATATAAATGAATGCAATTTTTCTCGGCGTTGTTTATTTATAAACGTTTCTCGGGAATCAAATCGAGTAATATTATTACTATTGATGCACAATATTTTGGCGAAGGAGTTTTATGCCGCCGAAATATTGTGCATCATTAATAATATCACTCGGTTTGTTTCCCGAGAAATGTTTATAAATTCACGCATATGTTCCAGAGATGAAACGGAAGTTATATTATCGATGCGGAAACAGAAGCATATGAAAATCTTGTATAAAAATGTAAATTGATGTCACTGGTATTAATTTTCTTCCTAGTTACTTCTATTTAATAAAAATGTCAAGTGAAATAATTTTTATTTTGATAATCAAATCAATCAGGCAGTAGATGACTATAAAGTAAATAATAATACTTTTCTAATTACTGAAATTAATATTCTAAAGTTAAAAATGGAAACTTAAATTTTAATAACAAAAACTTAGCAACCTTTTCTTATTTTAACTTGTTTCTTTTTCCCCCATAAATTAAGACTGCTTCATTGAACATTTTTTTGCCTGCACATTGACGGGCAGAATAATGAAAACAATATGGAAAATTTTTGAGTGTTCATTTGTCACCACTTACGAGGCTCTTCTTTTGATAGAAGTCGTATGTGCTTCCGCTACTGGACCAGACTGACATTGATATTTTCTTTCTTGTTCCCTCATCTTAAGAATTGCATTTAGTTTCTCACACTCTTCTGGATGCATACATTTCAAATGAATTTATAAATCAACTAGCTGACCCGCTCACGCGTTGCTGTGACTTAGTAATTATAGTACGTTGGATTAATGTTATTCTATAGACCCTACTTCCTAAAGTAGTCAAATTAATATTCACTAATAAAGACAAAAACATTGTAGTCTATTTGGAAATTCAAATGTAATTGGTAAAGAGTTACGGAGAGTTTAAATTAATGACAAACGTTCATAAAAAATTAATTTACATTTTATTACAAATTAATTAATTGAAATTATATAAAAATTGATATTTATGATATAAATTATTTTTATTTATTTATATAAACTGAAATTTCAGTTTTATAAATTAGGCCTGTTAAGTTGAATTTTAAACATTTCTAACAATTATTTTCACTATTTTAGATTATTACAATTTATAATTTTAATTTATCTAAGCGCTAATTGGTGCACCATATTTTTAGTTAGCCTGTCTTTTGCTAATACAAATAGATTTAATGGTTTCCCCACACGTGAGCAGGCATAGCTGCCCATGGGAGAAACACGCATTTTCCAAATCCAAGCCGCAAACGGACATTGTTTGGCCTTGTGACTTATTTATGGTCATAGCGAAAGCCAAACGAATCGGAAATTGAAGCCTTTTAAATGGTATTGGATATTTTGACTGTAACATTGGAATACGTGGCAACAGGACGATTTCTCCTTTAAACATTCCATTCAAAATAGTTGCTTCAAGAACATTTCCGGTGATCCACTTGATCACCAAACATGTACCGTTGCATAATCTAGGTGGATTCAAATTACGAAGAAGAATAATCGGTGAACCAATCTTTAACCGGAGATTGTGTGGCAGCATTCCTGTTATATCCAAAGAGTTTAAAAACTCATTTGGAAAATTTGCGGCTTCATTTTCAGCTACAATAGTATCAATTGATTTAAAAGACATCAGATACCTGGCAACAACTGTTGTATCTGGAAGTTAATTTCGTTGACATCAACGTTTTTTGCTGCCAAAATAGCACGATTACTGATCCAATTATGATATAAGTAATTATTTGATATATCCAGGAACACACGCTGAGGTAGATCATTTTTGAGTGAACAACAGTGCAGAATTTTTCTGGCAATTTAATGTATTGTGTATTTCGATGCAGTTCTATTTCACCTTTTCCAATATCCAGCAATTGCTTACAAAATACTTGTGCCGACAGATCATTTTGCAACTGTACTCGCATGTTCATGGTCAATCATAGTGTTTCGACATTCCGCCATAAAAACGATTGTTTTAAACATGCGTTAATCTCATCGGCAAAAGTAGAGCGAGGAATCACTCGTAATGTCTGTCGGAAGCCACCAGACAGTAGTAAGACAGTACCACCGAAAAGTTTACCTTTCAAATCTTTCACAGTTCTATGAAATGCATCGCGTGAATGTTTATGAGCCATAGTACACTCATCCCAAATTATAATTGAACTCTTTTGGAACACTGCAGCCATTCCACTTTTCTTTTTGATGTTTACATATTGCGTTTGGTTTGCTATGAATGTCTAGTGGCAGCTTAAATGCTGAAAGTGCGGTTCACCCACCATCTAAAAAAGTGGCAGCAATGCCTGACGATGCAATTGCTAATGAAATTTTCTGTTGCGACCGTACCTTCGCAAGGATCAGCGATATTAAAAATGACTTACCGGTTCAACCTGACGCGTCAAAAAAAAAAAAAATAATAATAATAATAATAAAAAAAAACCGCCTTGTTCAGCATCAACAGTCAACATAATCCGATAATCCGATTATAAATATTTTTTTGTTCTGCTGTCAGTAATGGTTCATTATTCGCAATAATTGTCGGTCTATCAGGTGATGGCATACCATAATGGTTAAGTGGCAAATCTGAAATTAAAATACATAAATCTTCGATTAACACTAATGCTTCATTAATCATTATACATCTCTCGTGTGAAATCTAGATTTAGACATTGGTTTTTTTGCTTAACTCGGTGTAGTATATCTTCAGTCATACTGTTTTTATATTTTTCCCACAAACTCAAAGATTGTGTCTGATAACATGTTGTCAAAATAATTCCAAACAGTTTGACGAATACTATTCGGCGTGACTGTCAACGCTGCATCAGCAAGTGTCAGGTCCCAATGATTGTCGTCTACCAGCAGTTGCAACTAGCGACATGCATCTTGACATGTATTGAACACTCGACCATTAACTGTTCGTAAAAATTCGAAAAAAGCTGCCCCGGGAACATTCACCAATAACAAACGCTGAAAGAAACATTCACGTTGTTTTGGATGCACTGTGTAAAGTCATCCTAAAGTCTTGGCTTTGAATATGCCTGCGATCGAAGGATGTGGTTACGTGGCTACCATTTTTTACCTAATTTGTTCCATGAAAAATAGCTTGGAACATCGGTATATAATAATGTTTTTGCGAATTGGCAGAACACATCAGATTTTTGACACAATGTGAAAAATTCAGTTTGTGGTTTGTCGTTTTTAATGGCTCAAGTACGGATTTTAACTTCAAGCCAAATCAAAATGTGAGAATGAGGCAAACCTCGCTTTTGCCACTCAATCAAATACAGATAGCAACGTGTGTTACCGAAAACCGAATGTTTCACGATTAAATCAAACAATGATTTTAATTTTTGTCTGAACACACGTGCCGTAACTTCATGACTATGTATTGATTGATGGCTTGGTAATAGCCAAGTTTGTATTTCCTCCCAATTCGGATTATTGGTAAATGTAATAAACAAATCTGGACGATCATATTGACGTACGTAAGTCATTGCATCTTGTATATATTCCTGCATGTTCCGTGGACTGCCGATGTAGTTTGAAGGTAAAATAAATGTATTACCGATATCATAAATATTGCCGATAACAGTATCTCGTAAGAGGATGTATTCCTTCGATCGTAATTTAGCCTGGTTGTATCGAATAAATCGCAAATGCTTGTTTTCAACCTTTGCGTACATATCCACGACGTATTGATGGCACAGTTGACGATATCGAAGGATATAGTTATGCTAATCACGTCTAACCATCAATCGGGGGGCGTAGTACTTCATTGCAGTAACTTTTTTATTTGTTTTATTACCTGAAAAAATAATAAATTAAATAGTAAATAAAAGAATAAGAAATCAATATAGTGGGCCCACTATAATCCGGCCCCTGGTCGGAATACCGCGGGTCTACTCTACTAATAAAATAATGAATTAAATAGTTGAATATTAAATTTACCAGCAACTGGATCACGCTGTTTGATGTTGATGTGATATTCATCCTGCCCTTGCCATAATATCAGTGGATACTGGAGTGCGTCATACGAACGGTGTAGATCCGAAATTATACTAACAGTTCTATCTTGACGTGTGACTTTAATCAACTGAGTCACCAACCATAAAAACTGCAACTTCATCTACGGTTGGCGCGTTGAACTTGCCAGCGTGTTCTACTGATGGTAATTTGTCAGCTTTGATGGCAGTTTGATAGTTGTCATTTTTCAATCGTGGCCACACAATTGAATATGTTGATTATTATTTACCAAAAAAATTTCCAACGATACCACAATTGCTCTCTCTTCTGCTTGTTCGGTGAAATTATACTGGCACCTAGTTTTCAAGCGTTCCTCACAATTTACAATAAATTTGGAGAAACTTCGTGTCATCGTTTGGCATCGGTATCAACGACCAAACCTTATGGTACACCTGGCCTTGTATTTTGAATTTAGTTTCAAAATGACGTCTATCAGATGTGAGATTGCAAATTTTTGTTGCCCCAAAAGACGTCATCTGGAAGCAAGAATTGAATTTGCGTGTCTTGCGCAGAAACAATTTCGAATCGTTTGATTCGCCCAGCAAGAAGGATTGTAAATGTTCAGGCGGATTGGGTAGCGGTAATAATACAACTTATCCTGATGCACAACACATGCCGGCTGCTTCATTGCGGAATTTCAACGCCTGATAATATTGGCATATTTTGTTCATTGCACCGATTGCAATTTTAGAATGTGCAGAGTAATCAATGGCTGGTGCATATTGGAACGCAAGACGAACAAATGATACACGTGTTAAAGCACGGCTGATTTGCTGTCTTTCTCGTTCTCTCTCTCTAAATGTAGCTATGTGCTGTTCTCGTGCCGCTCTTGTTCTCGATGTATTCTATCACAGACGTTCATCACGCTGTTCTTGAGATTCTTGCATATGACGCTCAGCTGTCGTGATTCTTTGAACTTCCTTACTTGCCGCGATTTGTGTTGCTGATTGATGAGCTATCTCGTCGTGCCTCTCTGCTACATGCATTGTCGAGGTTAGATTCTTTGGAGACATTTCACTGAAAAATATTTGAATTACAACAAAAAGTGGCCTTCTGAAAGCCTTAAAATAAGATACTACAATACAGTGGTGAAACCGGAATTTTTGGGTACATTGAAAAATAATGTAAAATGGAAGTTAAGAACTAATGAGGAAATATATAATAACATTGAAAAAATAACAGAAAAAGAAGAATGATATTTTTTTGGATACATTTATAGCATGGATGACACCAGGCTTTCATGAGATTTAGAAAGATGTGAAACGAAATAATACCAGTGAACTATATGGAAAGAAATTTTTTTTCGATAGCAGACTTTGAATATGGCAGGATTCAAAGGTAGAGAGAAGTGCAATAATGAAGGAGTACAGGGGAGGAAGAAAAAAAAAAAAAAAAAAAACAACAACAGTAGAGGAATTTAAATTGACACGTGGTCTCTAGCTGACCATAACAAAAAGAAGACGAAAAATGATAGGCTAGCGAAAAATACTTACACGATTCGAATTTATCGTAACGTTTTCTTCAATGTAATATTCATGTGTGTAATTACTTTGTCGTTAGGTATAATGACACACAAACGATGAACAACAATACAGTATAATTATAACACAAAACACAGTACAATTAAAATTGAAGAAACTTACACATATGGCGTGGAATAGACTGTAGCATAAATAAATCGAAATACAACGCCTTCTACTGGATGGTTCGATAAATTAACACACCGCCATCTGTTAGGAATAAACTGTAATATAAATAAATTGAAACAGAACGTGATCTACTGGATGATTAACCAACCTAGCTAACCAAGTGTTTTATCGATAAGTTAACACATTGCCATCTGTTAGAAACTTATGGAACTATAATAATAATTTCGTTTGGTCGTAATGACCTGGTGACATGGTTTCTACTGGCTGGGCATTATGCCCCTATCGTAGCCGCCTTTACCTAGCCCGCCCATCCTGCCTGATACAGGGGACCTACATTTTAATGTCGAATACGAACCACAGTACAGCCCTGGCGTATTTCACCTTACACATCATGCTGCGCTGGAGGTTAATGCCGGGTTAAGTATCTATAAAAATCCCCGCTGAGACAGGGACTCGAACCGGTGACCTTTCCATGTCCAGTCAGATATCCTAACCACTGAGCCAACAGACCGTTTAGCATTGGTGGCTTACAAATAATTACAAACCATTGTCCTATGACAAACATTTAATGAACATTTATTTCGCAAATAATTAATATTGAGGTCTATAATCCTGATAAAACTTTTAAGTTGGACTAAATTACACACTGTAAGCCAAATTTCATCTAAATCGTTTATGTAGTTTCGGAGTTCATCCCGGACGAACATCGTGACACGAGATTTTTATATATATAAAGATCTTAGAATGGCAGAAATTCTTTTTCACGTAACGTACACTTTGCCAAAGATTAAATTTTTTCTCCAGATCAGATTTGGTTTCATTTTGAGACACATTACTGGTTATACAACAAAATACATAATTATCGGTTAAACTCTCACGGCACCAGTTCTCTTCATACTACCTACGCTGAAGTATTAAAAAACGATGAAATAAACGTGGCCAAATCGATATCAACGGCTCATTCAAAACAGATGTTCGGTAACCGTAAGAGTAGTCGAAAATATTTAGACCTTGAAGGCCTACGCGAGACAAGGTTTTCTGTGAGAGGAGCTAACAGCGACGGATATTCAAAATTCATGGCATTTTTGAAAGCTCGATTTGAAGATGTGACTAATCTGAGATCGTGGCTGCAAAGAGGTGGTTACAAATGGCTTCATAATGACTGTCAGAATGAAATTCTTGATTTGAAGGCTACTACACTTTTTTCTGGAATCATGGAAGAAATAGGATCATCTTGACTGAGAATCGTTTCGGAAGATTTCATTGAAAGTGATCATTTTATTGGATTGTTTTTAACTGCGAACAGCAAAGCAGAAACTTTATTTGATATGGTGATTGACATTTTCGCCCTCTCAAAAGCTAAGATGAGGCTTTTAAAGTTCCTGGAAAAATAACAGAATTTCTGTCACGAATGAAGATCCTCGAGCTTTATTTGTGCACTGTAGTGCCCATAATCTCAACCTCACTGTACGAGGTGGAATTTGAGAGAATTATAACAGTAAGAAGATTCACAGGAACTATAAAAGATTTGGCAAATATCTTGTGAAACTCGCCAAAAAGACTTGGACAATTTAAGTAACTGCAAATCGAAATATGAAAGGAACTAATGATAATTTTTTTTTTTTTTTTTTTTTTTTTTTTTTTTTTTTTTTTTTTTTTTTTTTTTTTGCAGCCTATTGAACAGCAAGTTATATCTAAGGATTACAAGTTAAATCCAGTTTTTGAATTATGGTTTTATATTTCTAAGCATGTCTATACATTTTTTACAGATGGTTAATGAGAACAAAATCTCTTAAAGTAGTATGAGATGTTTTGTATAGTGTTCGCGATTCAAAATTCGAAGCAATTTGCGGAAAAGTGTGCAGTCAGGCACTAACTTTGAAATCAACGAACCAAATATCCGACAACAGCCTCTACCATAGCC
This sequence comes from Vandiemenella viatica, assembly GCA_031002005.1. Taxonomy (NCBI): domain Eukaryota; kingdom Metazoa; phylum Arthropoda; class Insecta; order Orthoptera; family Morabidae; genus Vandiemenella; species Vandiemenella viatica. Next base: position 9,142 of record JARYHS010012297.1, read on the forward strand.
TCTACCAGGGTAGATGCGAAATTCTGCGATTCGTAACACCTTAAGATTTTGTTTTTTCGTAAATCTTATATTGAAATTTTTGATCAAGTACTCTTGTCGTTAAATTGTCGATACCACGTTTCCATCCACTTCTTAAAATCGATATACAGATTCACTTTGGGACAGCCCGCAAATATTGGAAGAGTAACAAATTTCTATAACCATGACCTTTACCAAGATAGATTTCTGAGTGATAAAGAGATGTTTTACAACTTTTGAAAAGGCACGATGAAAAGGCAAAAAACATGAGAGCGGTTGTAGAGTTTTCACGAAAGTACAAACAGAGTAGAAGACTCATATCAGAGGTTGTGAACTTCGTTCGTCTACTCGTCACGATTACTGGGTCGTCTTGTTCGAATGAACGATATTTTCGTCTTACACCAACTCAAGACTTACCCAGGGTCGACAATGTTTAAAGACAGACTCAATTATACAGCCGTATTACAGTACATGGATATGGTAATCTAACGGACGAACATGATTCGGAAAAAAATGTTGAATCGGTTTATTTCCAAAAAAGCAAAGTGCAGTAGAGCTTTTAATTGCGCGGTTAATACTGAATAGTAAATTAAAAATATAATTTTTGTATAAAACTTGAATAAATTATAAGTCTTTAAATTTTTAGTTTTTATTTGAACAAATTTCTCTTATGAACACGAAACGCCGCCCCTTGTAGCGCTGATATCTCTGACGGCGGGGGGGGGGGGGCGGTGAGCGGAGTTGAACCGTCGACCAGTGGTGATATTAGTGTAGACATAAGAAGTAGTATTATCTGTGACACTGAGTCAGAGAATTACGTGGTAAAAGTTACGTCAACACCAGTCCAATCAATCAAGTTAACATACAAGAAAAAACGAGAGGTAATGAAATAATTGATGCCCAGAAACAGAAAGGTGGCGAAGTATCAATGTTAATTACTTTAATAGAGAGTATGGGAAGAAAAATTGAATAAGTCACAGAATGACAGAAGAAATGAGAGAAGAATCAAAACAAACAGCCGAAAAAATGGAAAGAAAAACTGAATTAAGTCAGAGAATGGAAAAAAAATGAGTTGAGCGAACAGAGAATTACACCTGAGAATCGTAATTTAACTGAACGAATTAAGGAGGAAGTGCGAATGATGAGACAGGATATGTTGTTAAAAATGGATGAATGTATTCGGCAATCAGGTGAGAGGTGTGACAAGAAGATAAAAAACATGAAGCAAATATTAAAAGAGGATATCGACACAAGAATGGAAAAGGATATAACGATGTTGTATATGGAAAAGCATGTGGAGTCTCCCAAAAGGAATGTAGAATGTTTAGTGCAACAGAAAGTTGAGGAGGAAGTGAAGAAAAGAAGTGATATAGTACGAGAAGAAAACAAAATAATTTATGAAAATCAGAGGGATTGTGCCAAAGGGATTGAAGAGTTGAAGGAGATTACCGAAACCAATTCCAAAAGAATTTCTCGATTAGGGGATAGGTTAATGGTTATAGACAAGGAGACAAAAGGAGTGACATGTAAGGTGGTGAAAGTAGCTAACCAGACGGAGGTGCAATTGAAAGTAGTTAAAGAAGATGTGAGGGAAGAGATGGTACAATTAATTCAAAGAGTTGATGAAGCAGAACGGCGAGGTGCGACTACTATGGGAAACGGTAACATCATTACAAATCATTTTAAGTTACCGGAACTGAAAATTGAACCTGAAGGAGGGGTGCATTCTGTAGAATTTGTTAGAGCTTATAAGAATGGTTTACCTTATTAGTGGTCTGACGTTGACAAAATAAGATACAGTATATTAAGAACATGTTACGAGGGGATGCTTCTGCATGGAGTTGCGAGAGTGCCGAGGAGTGTAACAACTATGAAGAATTTTGGATATTATTTTTGAGCAAGTATTGGTCGCAGCTGAAGCAAAGAAGAGTGGGAAAGGATTTTTGGAATTGTCGATATTATAGTAGGCGTGATGGTAGTATGAAATACTTTTGTGAAACAGTTATGAGGGAATTACGTTAACTGGACCAAGTAATAGATGATAATGAAAAGATTGAAGTGTTATTACAAAAATTGCCCAGATCTGTTCAAGCGAAGCTAGTCATAAATCAATCAAATTGTGTGGTAGAATTTCTTGTAGCAGTTGAAAGATTGAATCGTTGGAGTAGTGCCAGTGAACATGGGCCGAGAGATGATATTAGGAATGATTCCTGACATTATAATAAATCAAACCAGGTGCCATCGCAGAACAATTTTACTAGAGACAGATGCCGTATGAATGGTCATCACCGAGAAGAGCAGTTCAACGGGAACTCGGGTGATAATAGGAGAAGGGAATATGAAAACAGACGCCACGGCAATCAGGGGTTGCATCACAATATTAACCAGGAAGTTAGAAGGGACGAAGGAAGGCAGCATGATCCTGGGAGTATGATGGGAAACTCAGTGCCGCAACTGGGGCGGTTCGAACAGTAACGGAAAAAGTCAAAACAGGACCGAAGGATCTAGAGAACATGACCAACCTGGATGACAATTGCAATTGGTGTAGAACTGAAATTATCCGGGAGGAAATGACTGGGTGTGATATACAAAATGTGAACCACAACAACGGAAAGCATAATTATGAGAGAACAACATAAAAAGAGGATGTCCGAGTTTTTGAAGAGGAAGAGCCGGGAAGATGGTGGGAATGTTTTTAAGTTGTTAAATGAAGAGGAGAGGCAGAACATTACAAGGATGTGTGAATATAATTGGGAAGAGAAAGAATCTACTTGGGAAATCGCGACAATCAAGAGAACTGTGGGGAAAGGATAAGTAAAAACACTGCAGTGGAAGAAATGTTACCAGATGAGCTTATACCACAAGGGGTGGATGAAGATCTGTACGAAACTACGTCAGTGGATAGTGATGGTACTAATTACAATGAAGAATAAAGAAGTGAGAAACTGTGCAGCGATAAAGATGATTGTAGTTAAGTAGAAGTAGAAAATGGAATATTAAACAGTGAGGAAGCAGAAGAAGTAAGATTTTTCCTGGAGAGGAAATACGCCGTTAATGATGGAGAAGAAAGTATGATGCTGGAGGGGGCAAATATTCAAGTTTCAGGAGAATGTGGTCATGATATAAGCTTAGTTGTGGGAAATAGTGAATTCAATGTGATGAATAATTTATCTGGTCAGACAGAACAAGAAACAGATCTCGTAGGAAACAACAGTAGGTGGAAGACGGACGACAATAGCCAATATAGCAGCAGAAAATTAGATTTATAAAAGTTGTGCCTAAAAGATGGAAGTAAATTAGAATTTTTGAAGCAGTCTCGGGGAAAACTTGAATGGGACTTACTGCAAGAAGAGTTTTTAAAGGGGGAAGAGGAGGAAGTGAGACATCCGGTGTTTTTGGTGAAGCTATTTGGGTTTAACAGTGAAGCGTTAGCGGACAATGGTAGTGAATTGTCAGCCATATCACATAAGTTATATACCCGTATAGTAAAAGAAACTAAAGTTACCGAAATGGCGGTGGGAAAAGTACAAGTTATTGGTGCTACGGGAAAAGTAAGCAGAAGAATGAAGAACCAAATATTACTAGAATTGGAAATAGATGGAGTTGCAATGGAACACACTTGCTTGCTATAACCCGAACTTAGAATCAATTACATTTTGGGAATAGATTGGCTCAGCAAATTTAGGGCTTTAATTGATTGCTACAAACGAGAAATGGACATGATGAGAACCATAAAATTAAATTTGGTAGCGGGTTGGCAACAGCAAACAATGAAGGGAGAGATATAAAAAATAGGAGCGGTGTATGAAGTAATGACAGAAGTAGAGGATGTAGATGACCTAGAGATGGGAGAAGAAGGTGGAAGATACAAAAGTATAGTGGAAATTAATGATATAACGGATATTGAAGTATTGAGTGGAATAACTGGGGAACAAAAAAAAAGATTTGAAAAGAATTTTAAGACGATATGAGGATGTATTTCCTGATTGTCCTGGAATAGTGGAGAATTACGAATGTATTTTAAAGATAATGTCTCACACTCCGGTTTTTGTGAAACCATATCCCATACAATTGGCTAAGAAGAAAGCTGTAGAGCAGGAGATTTATAAAATGATAATCGACTGGAGTAACAGCCAGTACAAAAATCCCATGATAGTAGTGGCGAAGAAAGATGGATCAGTTAGACTTGTGTTAGACGCCAGGACGTTGAACAAAATTGTGAATAGAGAAACCGATCGGCCGGAAAATCTTGAGGAAATGTTACAGAAATTTTACGGTGTGAAATATATGACAAGTTTGGACATGACCGCCGGATATTGGCAGATCCCATTGGCACAAGAATCGAGGAAGCATACCACGTTTTTGTTAGGAGGTAGATGTTATCAATACAGAGTGGTTCCGTTTGGACTGAATATTTCTGTCTCCGTGTTTATAAGAGATTTCGATCAAGTATTAGGAGATAGTTTGCTGAGTATACTATCCGGTTACGTTGATGATATATTGATCAGCACTCGCACTTGGGAGGAACACTGTGAAATTCTAGAAGAAGTATTAGCTGCCTTCCAAAGAGGGTCATGATATTATAGTCTTCTAAATGGGAGTTTGTAAAGAAAGGGGTAAAATTCTTGGGACATGAAATAGATTCAGCTGGAATTTAAAAGCCAGAATTGCTGAATTTTCAGTTCCAAATAGCAAGAAGCAGTTGAAGTCATTCTTTGGCTTGTGTGGTTTTTATAGGAAATATGTAACAGATCAATCCTTCAATGACCCGCACTTAATAGAACTGAGGATGAAGAATACAAATTGGTTATGGACGGAGCAGCGGCAGAAAGCCTTCGAGAAGTTAAAGAACGAGTTAGAAAATTGTAAAATATTGTATCATCCGGATCTGAGCCTACCTTTTTGCATGGAAACCGATAGTTCTGACTATGGATTAGGTGTTCATTTTTTTCAACTAATGGAGGTTAACGGGAAGGAAGAGAGCCGAACAAATGCATTTGATAGCCGAGTGCTCAAGAAGCAAGAACGATCCTATGGAATAACTGTGAAAGAAGCCTTGGCTATTGTGTGGGGATTTGGAATATTTAAATACTACCTATGGGGTCATAAAACAATAGTGATTACTGACAATAAGGCATTGACTTTTTTGCTTGAAGGAAAACTCATGAACAGGCGTTTGACGCGATGGGTTCTATTTTTGTAACAATTCGATTTTGACTTTAACTACATAAGGGCAGCGACAATGAAGTGTCTGACGCACTATCACGACTACTGTTGGGCACAAGCAACATGGATGAGAGTATCGGACCTGGGAAGGTAGTTAAAATGTTTTACATTAAGGGAGTATCAGCGAGATTTGCAAGAATATGAGAAGGTGGCAAAATAAAGATAAATGTTTAAAGTTGATAAAGGAAAACCTTGGGGATCCGACGAATACGAAGTTGCTATATATTATAAAGTTAAAAGTTAAAGTTAAAGTTAAAGTTAAAGTTATAAAGTTTACGATGGAATCCTATTAAAGAGAACAGAGGAGTTCTCGGACGATTGGAAGATATGTTGGCCAACAAAGTATGTTGATGTGATTATATACTATGTACACTTAAGCTATGGTCACTATGGAGCGGCTAAGTGTACTCGTAAATTAAAGGAAATAGTGGTGTTTGATAACATGAAAAGGAGAGTGGCACAAAAGATAGCCACTTGTGATCGTTTTCAAAGGATAAAAATTTCGACAAGTAGCGATTAAAGGGTTGATGCAAAGTATATTGCCTCAAAAATATTGAAATTGGTAGCAGTGGATTTGTATAGACACTTACCAAAGTAAAAGGGTGGATTTCCCTATATTTTTATAATGCTGGATGTGTTTTCGAAATTTGTACGTTTTTATTGAATCAGAAGGGCCACTGGCAAAGTATTAGTGGACAGATTGGAAGAGGATTATTTTAGGAACCTGGGATGTCCAAAGGCAATACTGCCGGATAATGGGAGCCAATTTACCTCACGGAAATGGGCACAATACATGGAAACAAATGGGATAAAACACATAAGAATATCGGCGTATCACCCGGCAAGCAACCCAGCAGAACGAGTTATGAGAGAGATTGGTCGGTTGTTCCGAACTTACTGCAGCAATAAACATACTACATGGATAGAATATGTATCTGATTTTTAGATGTCATAAACAGTGTGCCAAGTGAATGCACGGATAATAGTCCATATTTTATAATTTATAACAAGGAAGCTCCTAACTTAGTTGCGAGAAGTAGTGAATTTCCCAGTAAGTGAAGAGAAATCCTAAGAAGATATATTCAGTCAAGTAAAGGAAAGAATGAAGAAAAGATCAGAAGAGAGAAGGAATAGGCTCGAACGAAGATATAAACTTGTCGAATTTAATTTGGGCAATTTGATACTGGTGAAGACTCAGGAGAGGTCATGCGAAATAAACGCAGAGACTAGGAAGTTTTTTTAATGTTTAGCACGGACCATTTAAGATAGATAGAAGCCACATAGGAACGCGTAATGGCTAGTGTATCCTAAATCTGGTAGAAAATTTGTATTAAGAAATGTAACCGACTTGAAGCTGTGCAAAGTAAGAGAAGATAAGTGACAGTAATGTGTTCTGGTGAAATCTTGTGATATTGTGTAAAATTGACTGTTAAAAATATAGTCTGAGAGAGACAGTGAGTGATAATTGTTATGAACCCAGGAATAAAACTGGACAGAATTGTGAAAAATGTATATAAGAATAATGACTTGTGAAAAAGGTTGGACTTTATAACAAGACAATAAATTTTGTTCCAGAAACAAACAAAAAAAAACAAAAAAAGTTTTTGTTTGTCAT
>JARYHS010012301.1:0-14000 GCA_031002005.1 Vandiemenella viatica
AAAATTAAATCGAAAATAGAAAATCAAATAGAGTTTAGATTTTTAATGTCATGACAAAATCACCAATAAAAATTGTAAAATACTGTGAAAGTAAACTTCCCAAGATTGAGACGATTAAATGAATTGTGTTAGTTTGATGTAATTGAATCTAGAATGCAGAGGAAGGATTTTTTGTTTTTGTTATCAAATAGTGAAGTATCAAAGCTGCAAAACCACTACACAATAACACATGGATTAGTGCGAGAAAATTTAAAGAATTTATTTACGTACGGTACTTGGAAGTTGTCAAAGGCGTCGTTAAAACAAATGCAGATTTCGAGAATATTGACAAATCACTGTTACTGGAGGAAAAACAGTAATTCAAAACTCAAAATAATTGTTTACAATAGATTTAATTAAAAAGTGTGAGGTAATTAGAAATAAATGAATCTGTATTCGATGGAGGAAAAGCAGAAAACATTAACTGCCATATAATTTGTAATACAAGAAAAAAATTCCGTAGTTCATAAAAGCGGACTGAATTTTAGTTGGTACTTCAGTAACATTTTCTGTCTCAGATGTATTAAGAAAGCGAAGTCCGAATGTAACTCGAACTGGATAAAATATGGTCGTTTACCGGTGATGCGATAAGTTTCTTGAATTAAGACTTTTTCATGAATTAAATACCAGATCTTATTTAGTTAGAAGACTGAAGTTCCTGTTTTGTAGCATCACTGAAAGAGTCGGTTTAATCAAATAATTTGATTCTAGTCTCATTTTATTCACCAATCAGTTTGAGTTAAATGGTTGGATTTATAAATTACTGGATATTATTGAAACGTTATTAACGACTGGACTTTAAGATGACCGAAAAACAGGGTGTTTAAAGAAATACAGAGTAACTAATTTTATTTTCTTGACGACTTCTATATCGAATTGATTACCTAACTTTTATCTGTAAATTACGACCGCTTCCAACACCTGCTCACACTGTTGTATCATGGTGATGATATGATCCAAATGCCGCAGAATATTACGGAGAGAGGAGATTCAATATGTAACAACCTTTTTTTTTTTTCGCACACAGCGATAAAAGTTTTATCTTTTCCAGCATCACAAGATTACTTCTTGATAGTGACATTATCCAACACTCCCACTTCCTAATTTAAAATTGTTTACTTTTTTACTTTCAGACTTCGATTCCAAGTATACTCGCCAACCATACATTTTCAGCATATTTTTTGGAATCTAAAAATCTCATAGATAAATTAGTAACATTCTCATTTCTTATGGCTAGAAATTGTCTTATAAAATACTCTATACGGAGGAAGCCTAACTTGGAAGGACACATTGGACAGGTATTAGGAAAAGATTTCAAAATTCTGCAACTTGTTGGAGAGGGCGATGAGTGGATGTACTAGAGATATAAAAGAATTCGGTAACAAAAATTTTGTCAGACCATTGTTGGAATTCGTGTAGTATGGGACCCACATTTTAGTATCAGATACAGGAATTGGAGAGGTTGCAAAGAAGGGCTGATAGATTTGTTTGTGGAAATTGTTGCAGAACACAATAAGTAACAGATATGATAAAAGAGCTGGAATTGGATTCATTGGAAGACAGGTGGACGGTGATGAGGATCATGGGAGTGTACAAGGCGTTTATTGGTGATGAGGTATGGAAAGATATTGATGTAAGAATGAAAAGTAATGCATGGAAGGGAAAAGATGACCACTCAATTTCAGGCACAAGGATGTAGGAAGATTCTCTTTTTTAGGTAAGGATGTCAGGGATTGGAATAAGTTACAAATAGAAATGATGAATAATTTACCTAAAACGTTGAACAATTTAAAGAACAAATGTAGGAGGGTACAGGAAAGGGGGAAGATGGGTGAGCGGAATCGCCACCGGAGCGTGTGCTCCATTTCAATTACATTATATTAAATTAACTATTTCTTTCCAAAACTGAAATTTGGTTACAAATTTCTTACGTTCATTTATTTTTAATTTGTTATGGAGTGCTATTAGTCTGTTATACTATCCTGAGATTTTCCATGTAAATTAAAAAGCATTATAAATATTCTGTGTTTCAGCATCTTCGCGTCAATCTAGTAGTAGGTGAAATATTATTCTAACACTTTGTGTGATACTTCAAGACATATAACCCGCAATAAGATCAAGAATTGGTAGGTGGTATTAGGACAGCGTCACATATCACTGAAATGGAATCGAATTATTAATTTGCAGACACCTAACCGTCTAACAAGGCTTAAATAATAATAATAATAAAAAATAAACGCGCCGTATAAGTCACAATGCTACGTGTCTTTTCTGTTTACAGTGAGGATTTCGACTTGCCAGCTAGTATTTGTGTTCACCCGCACTGCACTGGTCCTATGTTGACCAACTTTTCCTTGTTGTAGGAACCTACGCAGTGCGAAAATCTTCTCCCTTCCCCCATAATGTGCACGTAGGACGTAAGCTCATTGGCGTGGGCAGCGCCGATATAATAGGATACGACGTCACGGGCAGCTCTACACGAACAGGCCGGCCAACTTGATACAACTAAACAACGGCAGTTTGGAAATTCCCTAATTGATCGGCGCTCAGCTCAGGCCGGCCCGGCAAGTTGGTAGCCGTATCAGAGAGCCTAAATCACGCTAATAACACTATTAGCGCCGGCAGCAAGTTGCGCTCGTCGGCCGCACGCGGCGCCACCGTCGCCAACACCTGCTGCGGCCCATCCGAGCGAACTAGGGTCCTGAAGTACGTGGATCGGATGTGGGCTGCATAACCCAGAGTAGTAACAATCTACCAGAAAAAGAGTAATTGGTAATCTACATTGGTCTTTGAGGATTCGAGAATTTTTGCGAGCTGACAATAAAAATCTACCTTTAAAAAGTAACTGATGATATACAGTTACATACAAACTAAATGTTCATGATGGCTAAAGGTTGCTACAGATGCAGATTACTCAAGAAGAAATATGTGGATTTTGGTGTAAGTCGTCAATTGGGAGCAAACCCAAACATAACGTAACGATTCAGGTACTCGCACATTATTCTCGGCTTATAGGTATCTTTGAATCACATGACGAAGTCTAATAATACAGCGACGCTAGGAGAGGAAAAAATAATGAACAAAACCCTCTTTAATAAAAGGTACTGATTGAAAGCAAATATTCAAACAATTATAAACAACGTTTACTGCTAATTTAATATTTTGGAACCCAGTTTTTAGTATTTGTACAGGATTTCAAAACGAGAAGAGATAGAAGACCTTATAACGTATTATAGTCGTTTTCGTTCAAGACTCGTAATATGCTTGGCCGATAAAATAAAGAACATGTTCCTTTTCCTCATGTAACATTCAATTTAGCCTAGGCTCCTATAGAAAAATAGCCTACTTTCGAAAGTTTGTAAAATAAAGGTTTAGTGAAGAACTTTTATGGGCACAGATTCGAACGGTCAACTGTCTGTCACACGTGCGATGCTATTAGAACAAACAAATTCTTCGGTTAAGTGGTGTTTATACAAAGCTTGGGAACCCGCTCTCTACTTCACTTATAATCTGTCAGTATTAGTGCTTATTCTCATTCTTGGATTATTATAGGTGAACTAATTTCGCTTATCATACTGCTTAGTAGAGATTCGGAAAATTCTTATAGCAGATGTTAGTTAAGGCTTGGCTTACCGGTTATGCTCGAGATCTTCTCAGTCGGTTTTATCATAAATTTGAATGTGTTTGACGGGCGAAGCTGTTAATTTGAAACTCTTCTTTCATAGTCTTCAACATAAATAATTAGGTTTCTTGAAAAATCTTGTTAAATCTTATTCGTTGAAGCGTTAGTGGTTGGAACCAGTTGTATCGTGGAAAAGTGATGCCGTACAATATAACTTGTGAATAAATAAGGAGTTTCGCATATAATTCATAAATTTATTCCGTGCGTTTCTGGGTCAGAAGCAGCTAAGTGTGTGGTTTACTAGGAAACTTCAGAATGCGTCAAATGACCTGATCCACCTTAAAAATTAACCTGTGATTGTAATATCCAATCCTGACGAACCGAATATTATAAAGCTTCACTCTATATCATGTCCCATGCATGCAGTATAATGACATAACCAGTAAGATGATTGGAGAATGGAAATTTCTCATTTATGCTCGACTGTATATTGAACAATAAACGTAGATGAATAAAAATAATTGCTGATTTGACTTTTTTTTAATCTATGGTAGTCTATGATTGGATGACCCACATACAGTGGCGGGGCGAGACGAAAATTTTATGTGGGCGAGATAAGTTTGCGAGGCCCTCTGGAGGCGCAAGATGACAGGGTTATAAAGTATTTTAAAAAACTTAAATTTTTATTTATAAAAATACAATCACTTTTACTGTGTATAATATTATTAAATAATGAGTAACAGTATATAATTAAAGAAATAGAAATTTTCTGCTTTTAGCCTTACTGAACTCCTTAATTACTATATCATAATCCAACTTAGATGCTATATCTGCTTCAATCGATAAAACTGCCAAAGCTGAAAGTCTTTCCTGACCCATAGTACTTCGTAAATAATTTTTTATTAATTTTAATTTTGAAAAGCTCCTTTCAGCGGAGGCTGTACTTACTGGTACTGTTAGCAAAATTCGTATGACAATACAAATATTTGGGTAAATTTCTTTTAAGTTATTTTCCATTATGTATTGGAGCAGTTGTTTCCCATCTTTAACAAAATCGGGTAAATTTTGGATCATTGTTTGTAACTCTTCAAATAGTTCATAAGGCTGGAAATCGCTGTTCTTGCCTACTCTCAAAACTGTGTGTAGATCTTGGCAGTTTTTTAAAATATGGTCTTTTGGATTTTTTTTAACTTACTCAGATCATAGAGAAATCCGAAATTTTTAAAGTGTTCATTTAAAGACATAAATCTTGAGTCCATATTGCTCAGTATGGAATCAATCATTGCATTAAAAAAAATCTCTTTCATACCGACTTTTGGGAGATTGTGCAGGTTCATCGCTGCTTTCATAATCGAATTTCCTTTTCTTTCTGGCTACCCTTTTATTTTTAAAGTCTTTTGACAAATCATAACTGCTTTTTTCAATAAATTTACGAGCTTCGGATAAGCATTGTTCGAACCCAGTTTGTCGATATTCTCTGATCCAGTCACAAAATTTTCGTAAATGTTCAAGCGCTATGCTTAAATGGACTTGGACAGATTGCCATAGTTTATTTAGGATATTAACACGCGATAATATCTCATAGAATAGATGTAATGATATTACACACTCTAAGCTGAGTATTTCGTTCAGAATTGAATCACAATCACTAAGTGTGTCTGAATCTTCTGAAAGATTTTTTAGGCTTTCAATACATTCAACAACATCATCAAATTGAAGTAATAGGGCCTTTACTGCCGCGATTCTACTTTCCCACCTTGTGTCTGATAAAGGCTTTATAGTAAGTTTTAATTTGCCTTTGATTAATTCCCAGCGTTTGTTGGACACTGAAAATAGAAGATAAATTTTCTGAATAAAACCAAAAAATGTTTTTGCTGCCGCAGAGGACTTAGCTGCGTCTACCAACAGCAAATTCCAACTATGACATCCACATGGTGTAAAAAATGCCCTGGGATTAATATTTTATATTCGAGTTTTAACTCCACTGTTTATTCCTACCATATTTGCCCCATTGTCATATCCTTGGCCACGGCAGTTTTGAATATCTAATCCATTTTTTCCAGCTCTTCCAGTATTGCCTTAGTCAGATACTCTCCAGTCGTCTCAGCGACAGCAAGAAATCCGATAAAGTTTTCCTCTATTGTTCCGGTTGATGTATTGCAGAATCTTAAGATAACCGACATTTGTTCAACTCGACCAGAGTCTCTAGTGCAGTCGAGCAAAATAGAATAATATTTTGCCTCTTTTACTCTTCGAATCACTTCATCAGTAACTGTTTTTGACATCAATGTGATTAATTCATTTTGAATGTTGTGACTTAGATAATGGTTTGTAAGTTGGTTGCCATTAATGCGTATCATGTGTTCTCGTAGTGTAGGGTCATACTTTGAAATCAATTTAAACAGATCTATGAAGTTACCAGAATTTCCACTATCTTCACCAATCTTGAGAGATTCTCTGTGACCTCTAAATGCCAGATTATGAGAGGCTAAGAAATTAATAATATCAATCATCTCTCAAACAAATTATGCCAGTGTTTTTGAGATTCACGCAGTAGCCTTTCTTGTTCCTGGTCTATTGTTTTTTCATGTTGTATTCCTTTTTCTGATATTAACCATTGGAGCATGAATGTCATAATTATGTTCTTTGGTGTTTTCATGTCTTTGTAGGATGCTACTTAAGTGTTTTCAGTCACAGCACCCTCCCTGTACCATTTGAGTTTGTGCATTGCCAAACAGTGTGCATGGAAAACAGAAAACTTTATTTTGAGATTTTGAGTACACCAACCAGCGTCGATTTTGAGTTTCACAATTGTTTAGCTTCCTTGAGAAATAAAAATTTGAAAAGTGCCTACGGTCATTCTCTTTTGGATAAACGTCATCACTGTTATATAACTGCTGTGTAGGGCCGCTTTGAACTATATCATGACGCTGAGAATCCGTTATAGGAAACGACCACATTTCCGGATCCGAACTAACAAATTCTTCAACAACAGTGGCATTGCTGTTAATTGTCTGAGAACCTATATGGTCCTCGTAGATTCTACTGCACAACACAGGTGTTTCATAATCTGATTGGCTAGAATTTGATCCTGTCTCATTTTCTGGCTGCGTTTCGACACTCAGTAACTCTGGAGAACTTTTCAAATTCCATGGAGTCTCGGACGTAACTGTATCACATTCGCAAGTCGATGCAATCGATTCAGTTGGTTCTGTATTTTCTGATTTTTCCGATGCAGTTTATTTTTTTTTTTTTTTTTTTTTTTTTTTTTTTTTTAAGAAACTTCATCATATGTGAACTTACAACCTTCTTTGACACATCTCTTTCAGCTTTTCTTTTTCCTGAACCAGATTCCCATTTTCTCCCGATATCTCTCTCTCTTCTGTGGCCTTGGCCTGACATGTTAAGGTGGTATATTGATGAATATATCCTGTGAACAAAATAATATTTATACTTCTTTCCATAAAAACCTACTACCTATGTCTACAATTATTTTATTTATATGTATTTTCGAAATTATATAACCAATAGTTTGTAGGTCCTGCGGATCGTGTTACGACCGGGTTGGCAGTTAGGCAAAGGAGGGTCCCCGTGAAAATATTATTTGGTTAACTTACCTAAAAGTAAATATCATAGTAACAGTAATAATCACGCTAACAAATTCAAAAGAGAAATTCGCAGGGATGAATTATAGTAAGTTAAGTTCTCCTTGGTTACAGCAAACGAATAATTTTTGTATACTATCTGAGCGTGCGAATAGATATCGTGGTCAGTAACCATATGATAACATAATAATGTGGAAATAAGTAAATACAAATATCTATTTATTTTATTTTAACAGTGGTAATGAATATTGCTTTTACTGTAAAAAGTCGTTATCATTCAATATTACATGTTTAATTGTAAAACATTGAAAAAGTAGATATTTAAAAAATTATGGCTTTGTCAGATGTCCTTCTTAAAGTCTTCTGTACTTTACAAAAAAAAAAAAAAAAAAAACCTTAAACAATCCACAAATCTGTGTGAAATCTAGTACAGGTATCTATACGAAGACACAGGTTCTGATAAACACAATCCTGTCTTCTGAAGTGTCTGACCTTGTGCGTTGTTAAAGTTCATACCAACGGTTACGGACCGTCCATAAACCACGTAGCTCGGTCTGGGGGGGTTGGCTCTGGAAAGCTACGTTGGGTTATGTGAGGCGGGGGGCAAAATATATTGTAGGCCTAAGTGTTTCAGGAACGCCATTAAATCACCGGAAGCAACAGAGTAACAAACACTGTAATTCGTAACAAAATGATTGTTTTCTAACTCAAGCAACAAAACATAGAACGACCAATTTTAGGAAAAATTTGCTACGGATTTACTAAAGCAGTTCAATGGTTCAAAAAATAAAAAATAATAATAACTGATGCTGATGATGCCTTACACCGCAAGGGCGGAACGCGTCTGGGGAATAAAATAAAATTACACTTGTTTCCAGAAGGAGTTATTTAGAAAAATAATTGGTGTTAATAAATTTCACATGGTGTGTTAATCATTTACAAAATTGATAAAAACTTTGAAGACCCAGGTTACCAAGTAATTAAATTTATCACTGAAAAAACTGATTACATGGGACGGAATTAGCACACTGCAAGATCATTTAGAAATTGGTTTAGATACTTATGAACTGAACGATGAAGTTGAATTTCTCCGTGAAATTCAACCACTTCTCACTGAGAAAATCGACTTGACTTACGCTGGATAGACTTCTTTGCGAAATCGAATCACAGACAGAGCTGTGGAGAACTGAAAAAGTTTGTCACGTGTTTTTTCTTTCCATTCCTGTTTCTAATGCTTCTTGCGAACGCATACTCTGCAGGATGGAACAAGTGTGGAGGAAGGAAAGAAACTGAATGAAAATATCTTGGGTAAAAGCAAAGTTACAAATACAACTCAATTTTGATATTTATGTAATACCTTTTATGATTTTGTGCTAAAAACACAAGAAATGTTAGATGCTTATAAATTTCAAAATAAAATTTAAAACATATTAGTGACATCTATTTAAACCTCCCCCCTTCCCTTCCCTTTCATTTTTCCAAATCTCCGGAGTTCGTTCCTTCTAGAGGAATACACCGACACTGGGTTAGTTCGCCCTGAACTCGTGGCTTACCTTCTGTTTTCACATTTTGGCTTATAACTAAAAAACTACAAAAACTTAATTTTATACAGGAAATTGTTTTGAAATGTACGACAAAGTCCATGTATAATACTCCATAAGACAACATTCTACATCTACATATATACTCTGCTATTCACAAATATTGTGGGTGGCAGAGGGCGCTAAGCTCGATTTTCAACTGATGTTTTTGACTCTTAAGACACGTACACATTAAATAGAATACAGAGGAACATCTTGCTGATGTTGCTTGTTAATGCAACTGTTCCATCATGATGCCCAATATTTATAGAAGTTTTCCATTGTCTCTGTCAACAGAAACTAAAGTACCTTGAAGTTAACTGCTTCCAGAAGCGGTGGAGATTAAAGAAAAAAAGGAAACATTGTCGTGTTTGAAATTGTTGTTAGTTTGGTGTAGACGGCTTGTTCCTTGTTGCTATTGATCCTCGATTGTTATGTATATCTACTGCTGCAAAAGTGTTCGAGTGGACAAGTGAATATTTAATTAATTTTGTTGATTTTTTATAAGAAAAAAATTTCAATTACAAAATTGTTCATGAGTTTGAAGTTGTTGTTAATAATTGCAATGAATTTGCCTGTATTTGCTTGAAAGAACTGATGTGATAGCATCACAAACTTCTTTTACAATTTTGGATATTGATTGTTTGGAGATTCGATATAGGAACATTCAGAGAAGTGTACGAATCTCCAGTAGGTGTGGAGGCACCTTTAGATTCGATAAATCTCAACAACCACCGGGACCGATATAGCTTATATACGACTTCTGCACCATTAAACCTCTCTACTAAATTTCATAAATATTGATTTAACTGAGATCCATGGGCGTATCCAGCGAAGGGCAGAGGGGGGCTGCTGCCCCCCCCCCCCACCTAGAAGAAAAATTAAGTTGCCTTCAGTACGCTTCGACGAGTGAAGAACTAGTTCAGGAGCACTTTGGGAGAGAAAGATTGACTGGATTATGTTCGATGAGTGTGCATCGAAATTTCGTGAAAGAACACCATGAGATATTAACAAACAAAATTATTGAAATTGAAAATCCGAGACAATTAATCTTTACATAAAAAACTAACTAACTGACTTACGATCTTAATTAATTTCATAGTAGGTCCTTAGATTAAGTAGTTGGGTTACTATATTAATCAATGATAAAAATAGTTTCCTGAATAGGTTTGAGTTTGATTTTGTAATGTCATGTTTCAGTCCCCCACCCCACTTCCTCGAAACCAAAATGAGTTGCCCCCCCCCCTAGTTCTATTCCTGCCCCCCTCTAGTTCTGATCCTGGATACGCCCTTGCTGAGATCTCTAACACCTTCACTTTACTAGGTGGATTAAATATAACACATTAATATATATATAATTATTTCTTACCTTATTATTTTATTGAGAATAGCATATGCTTTTAATGAGCAGGTACACTGTTGTTTGTCTTCATAAATAAGACTTCTGAAAGTTCTGTACATAAAACATTTCTTTACTTATGCTGTTGAACGTATTGGATTGATCATTAATCACTTCCTAATTATTTAATACTTAACGTTTGCGAACAATGACGACACTGATTTTCACATTCCGAATCTATCGGAAACACAAAATAAAATACATACAACAAACGACTGCATGACAGTGCGGCACTCTCATTGTCTTTCTAGCAGTTGAGAATAGGTTTGCCAACTTCTCAGATTTCCATGTCCGGAAACAATAATGCCAACTTTTCAGATATTCACGACCGTACATTTGCTCGCGGGGGAGGGGCGAATGTACTTTATAAAAAGTAAAATTTACAGGGAAATTTTTTATACTTAATTGTGATGATAAACTCGAAAGTAACAAAAACCTCTGCGGAAGAAACTGTGTTTCATTGCCTTTATGACATCAAATTTCACAGACCAAAGCAGAAGTAATTTTTCAAGATGCGATGCAATCGTTTCCCTTACGCAGCAAAGTCTTTTTTTATTATTATTATTACTATTGTAACTTAATTGCGATGGTCCACATACTACGATGGCGATTCCTCTAGTCATCTTATCACTCATTTTTATTATTTTTTGAAAATATATTACACCCCGGCATTTTACAACCACTCGTCTCTGAAGAGACAGTAAAGTTTCTATATTTTCTTTGATAATTCACTCACTGTGTATTTGTAACGTACAAATTAATAATACTTTTTATTCTTTAACTCTCCGGGAACAAAACAGGCAGGACGTTCCGTCGACGTTGATAACTGAAATAATAAACCAATCGCTTCACGATAATCGGATTTGTGACTAGAAACTATCGTAAGCTTTAGAACACAGAAAAGTTGAATTACGCAGATGGTAAGGAGTGAGACGCGGTGATATTGTATACTATCTGCAAATTTGAGAAGCCATTAAGCCGCAATTTTTAAAATTTGTTAACAAACTGGACATTTTGTGTCCGGTCGCATGTAGTGGACCGAGCACGGGAAATCGCGTTAGAACAGAAGAAACATGAACATAGACGAGAAGCAAACTAAATGAAACAAACCCGGTGGCCGAAGATTCCCCGGTAGAGTCATTGTAACGCCAGCAAATAATGCTAAGCTATTGATATTGCCATATTAGTTGCTAACTTGTAGGATTTATCGCATTATGATGAGTAAAATATTTAGTCGTAGTCACGGCTTTTAACTGTGCTAATATGTTTTACTGATTAAGTTGCTTAAACTTTTGGGCCACGAGGCGCCTCGGGGCGCGAGGCCGTAGGCGGTCGCCCACGTCACCCACGCCTTGCGCCGCTTCTGGATATGGCGAAAGTTTTCTTCTGGTCCAGGCCGCATTTCAACCTAATCACGTCAATTTTAAGGTACAATATCTCGAGAACTAAGCGAGATATCAAAAAGAAAATATTCTTTACTTTCAGTTTCTCTTATCAAGTTACATAAGAATTCGTCATCAACTTGCGGCGCCACGGTTATCGTTGAATCCCCTCATAACCTAACAACCCCACGTTTGAGACAGTATATCTCGCGAACTAAGCGAGATATCGAAAAATTTTATTCTTTATTTTCGATTTGTATAAGAATCTATCACCAAATTTGACTTTGGGGACACGTTTCTTCTGAATTTCAACCAGATACTCCACTCTTTTGAGACAGTATATCTCGAGAACTAAGCACGATATCAAAAAAATTATTTTTCATTTTTGATGTTTCTCGTTGAGTTACATAATAATCCATCATCAAATTGCGGTGTCACGGTAGTCTTATGATTCCCTTTAGGTTTTTGTGCCTATTTCCCGTGTTTATCCTGTCAAGCAATATGGTGGCATCCCCTCCCCACTTCTCTCCACCCGGTTTCACTCCAGTATGTGGTGAAGGTCCCTTGCGTCGTCTCCATATATTCCTTTCTCCATGTAGTACACGTCTTTACTGCCTTATTGTAACAGGCTTAGTATGATGGAGGTATTGCTGTTTGACATTTCCTCCTATTTGTGGTAGATGTTGCATATCTTCTCGTATGATATGTCTTCATATAGGCGTTTTTTTTTATTATTGTTGAAAAATCTTCAGTGGTCGGTTATGTAGTCCTACACCCATCGGATAATTTCCAAGCACGTTAACCAATGGATTTTTAGATACATAACATTGTTTGTAGAACATTTTCCTAAACTCGCGGAACCGATCTTTCAACATTGGTAGATTTGCAGCTTCATGCAGGGCAGAGGTAGGAACCTTGTGTCAAGATGCAAGGATCTCTTCAGAGCTCTATTTTGAATTGTTTGCAGGCGGCCATGATGTGTCGCGGCAGCTTATCCCCACACTGGACAGGCGTACTCAAGTATCGGCCGGACCAATGAGCAGTAAAACGCACACCCATAGATGCTGCGAGATTGATGTCCCCGTTCAAAATTGGATACATGGCTTATAGTCTGGCACTAGCTCTTTTCCGAACATCTTCAATGCGTGAACGCCAAGTCAGTCTACTGTCGAGTGTCACACCGAGATAGCTGGCTGTTCTGGCCCATGGTATGCTTTTCCCATATAACTGAAGCTGAAGGTCAGGCTGAATTCGCCGACGAGGTCCCAATCTTCTGGTGAGCATAATTGCTTGAGATTTGGCGGGGTTGATTTCAAACCACTACGCCCAAGCTACTGTCTTCTGCAGGACTTCCTGCAAGCGGAGGGTGGTTACTGTCCTGCTGTGGCTGCAGGTATAGAACGCCGTATCAGCAGCGTAGGTGGCAGTATGGACTGTTGGCTGATTTGGTACGTCAGCAGTGTAGAGTGAGTATAAGGTTGGTACTAACACCGAGCCTTGAGGAACACCTGCCATGATTAGTCGTTGAGATGAAAGTTCTGCGCCAATTCGTACGCAGAAAGTCCGTCCCTCGAGATAGCTATTTGCGTTTTGCGATGGTAGTGTCATCTAGTGGTAGCTATTGCAATTTATAACGGTGAGAGACGCAATAAGCCGTGACTTATGCACTCGTAGCGGGTGGTTGATGATCAATTACAGCGCTATCAGAGGGAGGTGCTGACAGTTATTTGAATAACTCCAGTTATCGTTTTGGCCGCTACTTGCTAAACGGCGTTTTTAAAATAACGGTTATTTGCAGCCGTTTAGTTATTTGTGACCCATCTCTAGTTCATACGAAAAAAAAGTTCTGATAAATACAATCCCGCCTTTTGAAGCGTCTGATCTTGTGCTTTATTAATATTCATAACGAAGGTTAATTCTATTGTGAAGTGTTTTCTTATCATAGGAAAATGCGCGGTTGATCAGAAGATGTAGGGTTAATGTGAGGTCTGAGAATAGTTTTATCGGAGTAAATGAATTTAGCACTGATGATGTATTCCTTTAAGTGAATTATCATTAATCTTGCACCATTAATTAACGAGCAATTCTTGAATATAAATATATATTTGGGAGCTCAGAAAAGTCTTTATATGTAGATAACATTTTGCTTTTCAAGTTTGTATCACTATTGCCCTAAAAAACTGATCTAAATTTACCTAGTAGAAGTTTCAGGAACCAGTAAGCCTACTGATGTTATTTAAATTTCTCTATGGTTAGAGTAAGGAAATGTTCACTTCAAAATGCTTAGGAAGCCTTCAGGAAAACTTTACTAAAATACTTCATATAGAACAGAAATCGAAAGATGCCGAGCGACGATTTGTCACCCAGGTACCC
>JARYHS010012307.1:0-29796 GCA_031002005.1 Vandiemenella viatica
GTAGCTGGGAGATTTGATGGTTGGAAGTGGGCCTGTGGCGTTTTCATATTTCGACCAAAGTATACCAAAAAATCTTTTGAATCTTCTGAATACACAGACGGAAAAAAAAATCCCAACACCAAGAAAAAATTATTGTAGAGTAATGAAATTTGGACAATGCATTTGTCAAGTTAACATGTTTAATTGATTAAATTTCAAGATCACAGGTTAATTTAAGCTCAAGAAAATGCATTTCAAATGTGAAATACTGTTAAATTAATAGCCGGTGTAACCTCCAGAATTTTGAATGCAAGCCTGCAAACGTGAATGCATTGTGTCATACAGGTTTCGAATGTCAATTTGTGGTATGGAGTTCCATGCTTGTTGTACTTGTGCTGTCAATACTGGGACGGTCAGTGCTGGCTGTGGATGATGCTGGAGTTGTCGTCCAATGATATCCCATACGTGTTCAATTGGAGACAGATCTGGTGATCTCGCAGGCCAAGGTAACATGTCGACACTCTGTAGAGCACGTTGCGAGACAACAGCGGTATGAGGGCGAGCGTTATCCTGTTGAAAAATTCCCCCTTGAATGCTGTTCATGAATGGCAGCACTACAGGTTGAATTACCAGACTGACGTACAAATTTGCAGTCAGTGTGTTTGGTATAACCACAAGAGTGCTCCTGCTGTCATAGGAAATTGCTCCCCAGACCATGACTCCAGCCCTGTAGCGTGCATTCCACTGACTACAAGCCATCGCCGTTTGCGACTCCAGTGGTGTCAAGCCAGAGCTCATTGGAGGACGGAGTGGAGATCTGTTGTGTTTTCTGATGAAAGCAGGTTCTGCCTTGGTGCCAGTGATGGCCGAGTGTTGGTCAGAAGGAGGCCAGGGGAACGCCTGCAACCAAACTGTCTGCGGCCTAGACACACTGGACCTACACCTGGAGTCATGGTCTGGGGAGCAATTTCCTATGACAGCAGGAGCACTCTTGTGGTTATACCAAACACACTGACTGCAAATTTGTACGTCAGTCTGGTAATTCAACCTGTAGTGCTGCCATTCATGAACAGCATTCAAGGGGGAGTTTTTCAACAGGATAACGCTCGCCCTCATACCGCTGTTGTCTCGCAACGTGCTCTACAGAGTGTCGACATGTTACCTTGGCCTGCGAGATCACCAGATCTGTCTCCAATTGAACACGTATGGGATATCATTGGACGACAACTCCAGCATCATCCACAGCCAGCACTGACCGTCCCAGTATTGACAGCACAAGTACAACAAGCATGGAACTCCATACCACAAAGTGACATTCGAAACCTGTATGACACAATGCATTCACGTTTGCAGGCTTGCATTCAAAATTCTGGAGGTTACACCGGCTATTAATTTAACAGTATTTCACATTTGAAATGCATTTTCTTGAGCTTAAATTAACCTGTGATCTTGAAAATTTAATCAATTAAACATGTTAACTTGACAAATGCATTGTCCAAATTTCATTACTCTACAATAATTTTTTCTTGGTGTTGGGATTTTTTTTTCCGTCTGTGTATGCTAAAATGTTCTATGTTCTTGAATGAACCAGAATGTTATAGCTGTTAACAAATATAAATAACTAGCTGGTGCCCACTACTTCGTTCGTGTTTGTAAAGAATTTGGATTGACAGCTACCGACATGTAACCACCATAGTGTACGATGGGAGACTCGATGCTATTACCACACACAAACGCCAGTCATCTGCGCTATGTAGGTCAGGCAGCAAAGTAAAATATACGGACACACAAGTCTTTTGTCGTTATATCAAAATATCCTTGATCGGCCTCTTTCAACCACCAATCTCCCACACTCGCAAAGTTACCGAAATTCGGCCAACGTTGTGATCGACGGGTGACTCTGTGCTACTACCACGCACAAACATAAGTGATCTGTGCTAGATAGTTTTGGCTGAAAAGTGATACACCATGACACATACGTCTTTGGTAGACATATGAAAGTGCCGCAGGTCGACCACTTTCAACCAACATATCTCCCACACTTCCATAGCTACCGACATCTAACCACCATAGTGCACGATGGGAGATTCGATGCTATCACCACACACAAACATCAATGGTATATCCTTTTTAGTTGTGGCAGGAAAAATAAGTATAAGGATACACAAGTGTTTGGTCGAAATATGAAAATGCCCTTCATCCCACTTTTAACCATCATATCTCCCACATCCCCACAGCTCTCGGCATTCGGCCAACGTTGTACACGACAGGAAACTCCATGCTACTTCCACACACAAACACCAGTGATCTGTGCTATGTAGTGGTGGCTAATATAGGGAAAAACACGTCTATTTTAATATATATATATGAGATTTATACGTAATATATTTAGTGTATGAACAGATTTTGATGGGACTTTGACTAGCAAGCTAGTGATTTGGCAGAGAGTAACATAGGTTACTTTGTATCCTGGAAATATTTAAGATTTCGTGCAAAATCATAAAAACAATAAAAATTCTTGACAAATACGCACAAAGTCGTGAACACCAGCTAGTTTTAGGAAAAAAATGTCAAAAAATTAGTATCCATTTTTCGTTGAACGCTCCATTTTTTTCGTATTTGAAAGTGTTTCAAAACGTGAAAGGGTTATGGTCCAAAGAGTAAAATAGGGTATGATTTGGAATTTGAGATAATATAGAAAACAGCAACCAGTCACAATATCAACACCAATTTGATATCACAGTAGCTGAATTCCACCAATTCATCATGGAGAAAATATTATTAGGGTATGATTTGTTTTGATGTTACGTAAGAACATGAGAAGCTAAAGATAAAAGTGTCCACAAATAATTATCCATTTTTCGTTGAACGTGGTTCCCGCGCACACCGCTGGGTAGTCTTAAGCGGGGTAGTAAAAACAATCTACCATCTTGGTCTGAGAAGTAGTGTAAGGTATGTTTAATATTTATGTGTCGTGGACTAGCTGGGAAGCTAAGATGAAAGTGGCCGCAAATTAGTATCAATCTTAAGATAAGTTACTTCTGCTAGCTCAAATGTCTATCGGGATAGGTACCCGCAACATCGTACTATACGGATCCCATTGCATTTCTCACTGTATTTGCGACATTCTTGAATATGCGCTGACAGCAAAGAAGGTCAAATCGTCTGTGTGTGTGAGTACCTCCAGTAGAAGAACTTACATCAGCTCATTGAAAAAAAACTGAACCTCTGTACTGAACGAGGGGGATAAGCGGTAACGTTATACCCTCGTATTGCATGGTTTCCGGAAATCACTCTAGGTGAATGCCGGGAAAAATGCCTTCGAAAGACCACGGCCCAATTCCTCCTCGTTTCTTGTCATCTATTCTCTCCCGTCTCTAATGACCTCGATATAGACGAAACGTAAACCACGAAGAATAAAATAGTATAAAAATTATAAAATGAGCCATGAAAGATCCACCTAAAATGATATTAGGTGCTCCTTAATAGGCTGGAAAATAATTTCGAAGAACTTTTCTCTGGGATGAGGGTGAATATTATTGAAGAATGAAAACTCTGCATTGTAGGCGGGAACGGACTGGGAACAGAGAAAGGGAAGGAATTCGGCCATATCCTTTCGAAGGAACCATCCTTGAATAATTTCTGGAATCCATGAAAAGCTGAAATTTATATGGTCGGACAGGGATTTGACCCCGCGTCCTCCCTATCTCTAGGACCGAAAGTGGAGTGTCCGTAAATATTTCTCAGAAATTATACGACAAGAAAATCTCGGTTCTTAGAAATAAGTATTTTGCTAGAAGAGAAGTTTATCAAGAACAAGAAATGTTTCGCCAAAAACGGAAAGCGATACGTGAAACTATTCATCTAGTGCAAGGCTGCCCAACCAATTTTGGATATGGGATACAATTCTGATTCTATATTAGCCTGCATAAGTGTACCTTTGTCCCAAAATTGGTTGTACGTAAGGCTGAAAAGAAATGGTTTGAAATGTCTGTGATCTCATGCAGGAGGAAAATTTATAGATCCCAGAGAAATAGAGAGTGGAGACTGAGGAGGAACTGTTAAAAATAAATAAAAGAAGGACACTGCAAAAAACTGTTTTGTAATGGGCAAATGATATGGCTGGACCTTTAATGGGCCACTCAAGAAGGTTCGCCACTTTGCTGTTGGGAATTATTGACCAACGTCGCAAGACAATGAAAAATAAATGGAAGACATCACTGAAGGAAGAAAATACATGGAAGTAAACGGATACCGAACGCCCACCAACTTCCGAGTTAGAAAAAGAATGTCTATTTGTAGTATATAACAACTTTCACATCTTTTTTATATCATCTGGTTTCTCCCCAAAATCAGGAACACAGTGCAAAAATGTGAGAAATAACTTCCTCCAATTCCAAACGCAAGCGATATTTATTTATTAAGAGTACTTTTTCTTTTTACTGGGTATTTTATACGGTTTTTTTAAAGAATGAACTGTCAGAGCCATTTATAGTGTTAAACAGTTCTTTATATATTCTGGTGAGATCTCTCAGTCTTCGGTAAAGGGCAGAAGTCACTTCTCGCATGAAATCGTTGTCAAAGCAGAAATTCGTTCAGCAAACATCAAAGGTGTCACTGCAAAACCTGTGCCTTAGTTCTCCTGTTTGACAGCTAGGAATGTTTTGTTGACGGTAGAACGATTAGGTACCATCCATGTATTGAGAGAATATTCTTTTCCAATTGTCCAATTAGCAATGAAATATGGTGTAACAACAGATCTGATGCCAGAAGAAAATGTCATGTTCACAGAAAGAAGATATCCTTCACTCCGTTCTATGACAATAATCTGAAGAGTACATTGTTTTCAATTGAAATATACGTCAAAATGGAAAGAATCGGAATTAGCCTACGTTGTACGTAAGTTTGATGACATGCTGTATGTTTCAATGTGTAATATCTAAATCATAAGAAAAGATAAACAACAACAGAATTTTTTGCGTGATTGCCACCATCACGTACGGCATAACAAAAGACGGACAAAATGCGCCCAACAATAAACGCAGTCGCTGGGCAACGGCTTCTCGCTCGCTATATGTTTCGGGAAAGGAAGTGGACCAAATCTCGGCGAGCCAAGCGCCATGATGAGGAAGGTGAAGAGCTATTTCGAATGCCTGCCGGCCAAGAGGCAGCGTGTATCTGGTTCCCCTTCAAGACCTGCGCCAGGTCTATTGGACCTGCCTCCAGAGCTATTAGAAGCCGTTCTCAGCTGGCTGCCAGCACATCAAGTCGCTTTAGCAAGAGCTGTCTGCACTAAGATGAAGGTATTAGTTTCCCTAATACTCTCATTAGAATGAGAAGATTCTCGAATAAACTATAAACTTTAATTTATTAGGAAATTAGAAAAACGTAGCAATTAGTTAAGTGTCCTGTGAGAAGCAGGGCTATGTTTACATTTTTTTAAATGGCACTCTAAGTTAAGCGTCTTCTTAATTAAAGAAAAAGGGAAAAATGAAATTGTTAGTTCGGTGGAGCAAGTTATTATTTGGTTATGGTTTGTTTCTGTTTTGCTTCTATCGTCCGAACGACTTGCCAACATCATCAGAGCTGTAGACAAACCTAACTAAATTCCCAGGAAGTTTCATTACACGTTTTATGCGCAGTCGTATTACCAGTCATGGTCATTTTTCAGCAGCACTAGTGTTGGTACAGAAATCGATTGTCAACAGACAGAATGAACATGAGAAAATGTAAATGTTACTAGACTAGTGCAAAAGCATGACAGACAGCCTCTAAAAGTTTCGACGACAACGCTAATTTTCGTCCATGGATATTAGAAGTTCAAAGGCATGACAGAGAGCGTTAAAAACAGACTACGTCTTTAAAATAACATTAACGCTCCACCAGACAGACGAATATTTTGCTTCTTGCAGCACGTTTGACAACCCAGATTTTCATTGCTCGTTCTGTCAAAGTTTCAAACATGGCGCGCTTGTTAAATTATTAGAGATCAACAAACGACATCAGAGACAATGTATAAAACGGCTTATCTTGCACCTGATATCTCAGATACAACGTTAATAATAAACATTCCGTGTACGTTATTATTCGCTGTTGTAATTTCGTCCAAAATAGAGTTTGAAACTATTGTTTCTTATTTTATTTGAGTTTAACTGGATATATAATACGGATGGATTTTCACTTCTCTGATCATCTTCTCGATGTAATAACTGTAGGTTGTGAACGTTATTTCAAAGATTTTTATTCCTAAGTTTGCACTTTTGACGCTAATGCCACTTAAGTGAACGGCGTACATATTATGAAATCATTTTTCCAGAGAGGTATAACTTCAGATATATTTCTCCAAATAAAATGGTGAAAATCCGTCATATATTAAAGTAAACCATAATGATCACCAGATGTGTATTATCATCAGCAAATAAAATATGTTTTGAGTTCTCTGATTTCCGTCAAATGCAACGATATGTACTAAATTGCTATTATTTATTTACCTATTTATTTTTCCGTCTACTGAATCTTAATATAAAACATTTCCAGTAATAATACTTTATTATGTCAGATAATATCAGTGAAAAATTTAACACGTTCGTCGGAATCTCTAAAATGCGATAAAATGGTGATTCGCTGTTTATAAATTTGTTTATCCTCTTCAAATACAAAAAATATTAAGTAATACAAAATTATGTGAAGTACAAGAGTAAAATAATATATTTGAACAGCACTATGCGTTCTTCAAAAAAAAAGAAAAATTTAGCCAGTTACTAAGTTCTAAATTCTCAGTGAGTCTATGTAACAAGCTTATGTAACTGGCACATAATTTAGGTACCAATTACGCGATCACCTGTAGTAAATTTGTTGCCAAAGGAACAAAATAGAATAGAGATTCTGAGATTTATGTTTTATATTGATCACCATGGAAAGAACACAAGTATAATGGAAGATATTATTTAACATAATAATTTCTTCTATAATTATTAGACCTCAGAATATTAGACTCAGAGGAAGGTTTTCATCCAGTTAATTCTTTATCAGCGAGGCCGATCGCATGCGTGCAACATCCGATTTAGGCACTCCTTTTTATTATTTTTGCCCTCTTATTTCATTACTTTTGCAATATCATATTTAATTAAAGAATTTTATTTGTTAAAAATTAATGATTAGACAAGAAAAATTCTAGTACAACATTACGCTGTTAACACATCGAACTTTCTCTATCCAGAAATTCGCTGGATAGAGATATCTGAAGTAAAACAGCCTGTAACTCACTCATATCACAACCGAATTAAATATTCCTTTTAGGTCATATATTGTCATTTTATTTATACAATACACACTTTTGGAGACGTGTCGATAATCATTTTGTGTGCCATACAGTTTTATACAATAAAATCCCAGCTACAATAATGAAAGTTTTTTTAAAAAATGAATTAAAAAGATATAAATTATAAATGTCATGAGTGACGGGGGATGCGAGGTAGCTTCGCTGCTCGTGTAGACGATAACCTGGCAAATTACTATGTATATGTACCCTTCGCCGCCTCTTCACTTACTTAGTGAGCATTGTTGGAACTGAGAATTAGGCTTACCATACTAGCAATAAAATTGTGGTGGGGGAAGGGGGATAGCATGGGAATTTTCCTGTGATGGAAAACAGAACTTCCACGTTACGTCACGATGCATATGACCTCTCCTCCCACCTTTAGTCACATCATGTCACTCAATATCACACGCTGTGAACACCTTCCCCCTCTCCTGTCAACGTGTCATACACCCTAAAAGCTTTCACTATTTTACTTCCTTTAGCCATAAGAAAATCTTTTCATAAAAGCAATTACATGGTTAGAGAAGATGTAATATGTTTAATAATAGACGTAAGATGGCTATGACTAACATTATACCATCTCTGTTTTCAATCGGTAGTTACAACTTGTCAGTAATACGGTATCAGTCATTAATCTACATTGAAACAGTCGTCGGGGGGTAAGAGATAAAGCGCTCTGTTCTGGCGTACTGTGCATGTTATTTTGGACTACGTGACTTGCTTCCTTATTACTTGTTACTTTACGATAAAGGTTAAGAAATGCTACATTTACAAATCCAGATAGAGTAATAATTAAAATTTCTGCTCAATATCGGTACTAAAACTTGATCGTAATTATGTAGATTATTTCTTCTTAGTACTAAACACCTAGTTTTCACGTGGCATTATGAACATTTGATTAACTAATTTCTTAATTTTTCTAATTTGTCTTACATTAAAACATAGGAACACCGGAAATAAGAATTAAAAGAAACGAAACTTCTTAACGAACATATTGTTGTTTTTTTTTTCGCTTTTTCGAAATTGCTACACGAAAATAAAAAATAAATATAAAAACTGTAACCGCATTACCCTACACTCCTAAGTCCCTGTCTGAAATATATTACTTAACTGTACTCAGTACTCTCTTCCCTCACTTCATGTCTACGCTCAATCTTCCTCTTTTATCGTGTCTAGTATTAATTTGGCTCTTCGATAATTTCCACAAACAAATGCTCAACCATGCTCAAGGAACTTTCTGACTAATGTGGGGTATCCCACTTCCCTAACTTCTCTGGTGCTTGTCTTTATTACCACCTCCAGTAAACATAGAGCTTAGAAACCTCTCCGTATTAACTGACTAATGTGCCCTGCGCAATTTATTTCGTGGTCAAATCATATGGCATATTTACCATTAATTCCTGTATGTTTTACTTGGAACTTCTAAATATAACTTCAGTAAAACGGCGATATGAAACGAGAAAATAATCAATAAATCTTTTTCTCTTTCATTGTAATACCTCAGGTGTGTATTAATGTTCTTTCTTAAATATTACAGTTCTCACTAAACATTTCCGTTGACCACCATGTTTAACAGTAAACATCCATGCCCATCTGATCCTCTGTAAGCAAGTCTACACATTGTCTATCAACTCACAAATGCTCCCCAAATCTTCCATACACATTTGCTGTAATACTAAGGATTCTGTATCAATTCCTGCGCTTTCGAAAGTCATTGTTGGCAAGGGATCACTCAGTTAATCTTGAAATCAGCTATTGCAAATTATCAGTATCCATTATTTATTTTGCTGCCTTGATTAGTTCTCCCTTCTTCTCAGTTTTGTAACATTATTGGTGACTAATTGTATTTTTCCATTAAAATTCTGTAAATCTTATTTCATAATACACCTCTTCTACCTGTTCAATTATATTTTCACTGATAATGCGTTTTTAGGTCCTTTTTTCTTTCAAAGTGCCCACTTCTGTTTAATACCTTAAGCTCTTGTTCTCTTCCAGCAGGGCATTGCTTTTAATTATATACCTACCTTTAAAAAAAGGTCACCTATTCTGCGTTATTCCTTTCAATGATGTCCACCTCGTTGAAGGTTTATTCTAGGAATTTTCTGAGAGCATAATTCAGTTTTCATATTTCAATTTACATTTGACACTGTTGCCCTAATAGAATGTATAAATTTATTGCACGTTTCAGTAATGCTATAAATTAGAGATTTAATCCGAAAAATGTGTTAGGGTCAGCATTGCCAAACCATATTGGTAACCGTAGTTAGTACACAACTGATTAGTTTATCTCTGCCAAGAGTAAATTGTTTCGCTCGCGTGCGTATATGAACAGTTCGACGTAATCAGTTATTTGTCCGTTTCAACAGGCCAGTCTTAAGGTTACACCAAATTGAATCCGTATACGACTAACTTCTGGATGAGATCTTCTGAAATACTGCAATCAAGAAATACAATAATATCAGAAGCTTGATTTAAACATATAATACTTGATACCTAAAATTGTAAAACATTTATTTAAATTTTAATACTAGGTAAAAATTAGTATTTAAAATAAAACAAAAGAATAGTCATTTATAGTCGGTGTGGTGTGGCTTTACGCCTCGTCGACGTCGAGGTCATTAGAGGCAGGGCCGCCGTAAGCGGGCGTGCAAGGCGTGCACCGCACGCGGGCGGCACGTCGATGGGGGCGGCAAAACGAGTGGATCGAGCGTCGCCGCCCCGCGATAGTTGCCACTCCATTGTAACCGCGACAAAATTTGCAAGCAGGCGACCTTTTTTTTGAGCTCAACAGCTAGAGGTGGGCAAAGTGATTCACTAAAAAGAGCGGTTGTTCATTTGATCACTCAATGAAAAGAACTAGATCTTTTGAATCGTTCACTTGCTCAGTTTTATTTGAGACCTCACCCCGTGAGCTAGCTCATCATGATCTTCGGAATCAACTGATTCACCTAGAAGAACTACCGTTCACTTTTTAGTGAGCGACTGCTCACTTTCTCTTTTAAATGAATTGCTCTAAAGAAGTGATTCACTCGCGATGGATCGAGCGTCGCCGCCCCGCGATAGTTGCCACTCTTTTTTTTTTTTTTTTTTTTTTTTTTTAAAAAAAAAAAAAAAAAAAAAAAAAAAAAAAGCTCAACAGCTGCTTCGGGCGGCCGGCGACACTCGGAATGGCAACAAGGGGGGCGGCAAATTAATGTTCGAAGGGGCGGCAATCTCACAGTTTTTTGACCCGGTCCCGGAAATTTCCTAGATCCACCACTGGCTGTAGTTAGACCGGGGCGGCATAATCGGTATTGCACGCGGGCGCTCAAACAGCTTGCGGCGGGC
The DNA here is from genome assembly GCA_031002005.1 of Vandiemenella viatica. Lineage (NCBI taxonomy): Eukaryota > Metazoa > Arthropoda > Insecta > Orthoptera > Morabidae > Vandiemenella > Vandiemenella viatica. Next base: position 10,628 of record JARYHS010012307.1, read on the forward strand.
CTGATTAGAGGCGGGATGGGATTGAGGACAAGGAACTGGAAGGAATTTGGCCATTGCCTTTTGAAGGAAGCATCCCGGCATTCAACTGGAGTGATTTGGGGAAAGCATGGAAAACCCAAATCTGGATGCTCAGACGGGGATTCGCACCCACGTCCTCCAGAATTCGAGGCCAGAGCGTTACCGCTCAACCTCTAAGTATTAACATTCCTCGAAACTCTGTAAGAATGACTATTATGTAGCGAAGAAACGGGTAAACATGAAACTAAGTTTGGTTTACTACTCTCCTATGAATTGGTTCTGTAACGCATTGCCTGATGTGAGCCATAACACACATTATCAAATTTTCATCCTGAAAATAAGTATCAAGTTATAACGTAATCTCACACCGCGTTTTTCATATCACACTAATAACACATATTTTCTTTTTGTTATTAAAATACCTACGCTGCGTACATCATAAGAATTAATCTAGTAACTACTTGATATGATTAATATTAAGAACTACGATGAAGTTTATGTTCCGGTGGCCATATGCCTACACGCATATATGCATTATGTGCAAATTAATTTTAAATTCTTTCACTGTTAGAAGTAAAGTATCCAGCGTCACCATCGATGACATATTTAAGTCCCTCTCACACTTACCTACAAATGGAATCTTTACTATTCCAGTACGCCTGATATTAATTTATGATCATGGTCATCTCTTTTCTTTCACACACTATTCCTAACCCTACATTCAATATCCAGACAGTCCACACTGCATACGTTTGCGTTATAATACCCACAATTCCTTTTACCTTCTTCCTGTCTTCCAGTGAATCCTAAAAAATTTCATTTAGTATTCAACTTAGGAGGTTATACGATAATTTTCGCAAAAAAAGTACTTGCTTCCAGGCACGCACTCTCTTCAAATTCCTCCATTTGATAGGAGTACTATTCCACAAAACTCAAGCTATTAAATAACATATACATATTTCTATTCAGGTGAAAATGATAGCCAACCAGTTATATCAATTAGGTTTATTTAACCTTGACCGCGGTGTCGACGAGGATAAGATCGTCTTCTTCAGAAGGACTCGTGGAATCACACATACTCAGAAAAGAGCCAAATAACTCTTGTCATATCGCAGTGCGATGTGCACTTATGTCATTTTCACATGAACAACTCTCACCGTTGCTGAAACGCAGCCACGTTCAAAATTTATATATATATATATATATGGCCTTCGGTCTCTGCTACCATATATCCAGCTCCAGTTTATTTTGTACAAAGTATTGTTCCTGACTCATGTGATTTGGGACAGTACGGCACATGACGAACACAGCACCAATGCCCGTGGCAGGACTCGAATCAGCGATCCTTGTAATGCGAGGCCAGCCAGTGTGCTAGCCCCTACACTGCCAGGGCTTTTGAGACCGTTCATCCCGGCAACGTATGGGATAGAGTGCTAGCCTGACTTTGTCAGGGTAGCCGGGCATGGGTTGTTTTAATTGTTTCATTCATCTTGTGTCGTCTGTCTCGTGCTGAGTCTAGTATACATTGAGTGCATCGATAAATAAATTTTGAATTGCATACGTACATAATGCTTTCCATTTGGCCTTTTGCCCAAATGCCATTTTTAATTTTTTTTCAAACAACTTTTAAGCCCAAAATTCAGAACTTTTTTGATGCCATACACTAAAACAGAGGGGCTGAACAAAGAAATTTAGTTACGTCAAAGTAATTTGTAGAACTGAATCCAGTATTTACAGCAGCATGAAAATCTGGCAGGCCACTCAATAAACATTTGTTGGGGCGATATGTTTAGACTCTGCTCTGTCCCCCAGCCACAATAGCGACTTTTCCTAAATCCTTAAACTGTGCAGTATTGCTATATACACATCATGATCTGTGGTGAGGTTATTCAGTTGCCTATAATACCTCCACCTGAGTATATTAGGTATAATATATCCATTGCGAGCAATAAATTCAGCTCCACTGATAAGCACTGCTAAGCTAATGTGCAGAACTAACCTTGTGGCCTTGACGCCGAAGTAAATGGAAAATTTTGGTCTATTTCGTGATTGTTCCCTCTGAGTGCTATAGACTTCCTCCATCGAGTTCGAATGTTTTTATGCCATCCGCATCAAATAATTTCTCATACAATTAAAGAACTGTTGTGACAGCCTTTATGACTTTATCATTTTACTGAAATGTATGCCAGTCAATAACGTTTTAGATATGCAAGTTGGTGAAAATCTGAGGGGACAAGATGGATGGATAGAGGCGTTGCGGTATCGACTGAAATCCGCATTCATGAATTTCAACTATGGCAAATGGCAATTCGACCTGAGATTGCACTGTCCAGATCCAAAAGCACCAGTTTTAATAGCTGGGTTCCTCACTTTTCCTTGATAGTTCGTCGCATTTGATTCACAGGATTAGCATAAAATTTCCCGCGACAGTTCCAACCTTTTCAATGAAATCTAGAAGCTGAATCCCAAAAAGTATACACCATAAATTTCCCTCGGATTTCTTTGAAGTGGAGGACCCCGGCGTGCTTCCACTGCGTTTACTGTTTGTTCGATTCTAAGATAAAATGATGGGCACAAGTCTCATCTACGGTATCAAATTGTTCAGCAAAATCTGCTACACTGGCTTTAATAATGGGGATATTTTCTGCATTCTGCCTCCTCATTGTCTTCTGATCTTATGTCAAAAGTTTCGATACCAAAGGGCGGAAAGATTCCTCATTTTCAACTACTAATTGCCAGAATGTTATTTACCGTTATTCCTGATGTCTCCTCACTTTACCGAACTCTAAACCTTCTGCTGTCAACAGATTCCTCAGTGATTATCTTCACAGGCCTTCCTGTGTGGGTCATCTACAATGCTTATTCTCCTAAGTTTGAATTCACGGGCATACTTTTTTACTGTACTTCAGACACCGAGAGCCTTTCATAACGTTTCCATTAGATCGTCTTCAATTTCCTTTGGAGTTGTGTTTATTCGTAGCACGAATTTCTGCCTTCCACATTTCAGAAGTTCCAGGACAAGTAAAATGCTGTTGGGCTTCCAGCCATATGTAACTATCACTTAGATAAGACTTTTCGAGAGAGCCCACCGTGAGAGCCCACCGCTGCACTCATTTTCAACAAACTGTACAACTGGCCTAGTAACTGTTTTGGCGGTACAACGGCAACGGTCAAAGACAAAAGCCGACCCTAGGCCAAGGGCGAACCCAGGATCAGAACTAGGGGTGGAGGCAATATCTGAGTTAGAGGGGGGGCAACTCGTATTTTTTTCGAGGAAATGGGGTGGGGGACTGAAATATGACGATTTCTTACTAAATAAAACTCAAACATATTGAGGAAACTATTTTCATTATTGATTAACATAGTATTCCAAGTACCTACTATGGAGTTAATCAAAATAGTAACTCAATTACAGTATTTTTTTTTTTTTTGTAAACATTAATCGTTTTGGATTCTCAGAAAAAATTTCAATGGCTTAATTTGTCAATATCTCACTGTGAGCTTTCACGAAATTTCGATGCACTCTCATCAGGCATAATTCAGTCAATCTTTCCTCTCCCATAGTGCTCCCGGGCCAGTTCTTCACTCGTCGAAGCGTACTGAAGTTCAACTTGATTTTTCTTCTGGGGAGGGGGGGGGGGGGGGGGGGGAAGCTACTGCCGCTAGAAGCCGGTGCGGTAGAATGTATGACGTCATCGCCTATGGTTGGCACAACCAAAACAAACAGTTACTACACCGGTATGTTGTATAGTTGGTTGTAAATGACGACAGAAATTGACTCTCTCAAAATCTCCCATGAAAGCGACATTTATACGCGAGTGGAAGCCTAGGGGTATTTTATTTGATTACAACGTCGTGAAAACGTTGGTTCTTAGTTCCAGAATGTTGACATTTTGAATTATTTGCTTAAAAAATGAAGAATTATTGCAGGATGTATGTGTGTGTGCTTTCAGTTAGCGGGTGACGCGTTACTGGACGTTCAGTTTATGCGAATGCTGCCTCTGGTCGAGGAGGAACTGGCGGCGGTAAGGGCCGAGGAGAGAATCGCAGCAGCGCTGGGTGCAACCGACGAGCAAAGTCTTCGCAGGCGCGTCTCGCTCATCCGCAGACACTGGCTGCTCAGCAACGTGGCACGTCAGATGAGGCTTGTGCGGGCAGTATGTCTGCGGTATCTGCGCATCGCACCCTCCTCAGGTAGACCTTATTCTGAAAAAAACAGTGTTAAGGGAGTGCATAACTTCAATGACTTCTTTACAGCGGCAGGATTTAGAGTTAAGACCATCTCTCCCCTACGTCCAGCCACGACATCAAGAAATGTAAATAAACGTTATCCTCAAACCACATTCCAGAAACGAAACTTATAATATACGAGGGGCAGTCAAAACGTTCGGGGAATTCCATTGTAGCTCTTTATTAACAAAAGATAAGTACACATTTACCTAATCTCCTTCAAAGAAAGCTCCTTCTGAACCCTCACACTTGCTCCACCACTCCTGCCATTGCTGGAAACACCGATGTAAATCCTGTTTTGGAATTTTTCAAAGTACAGCCGTCGCTTTGGTTTTGATTACTTCTACGGTGGCAAAACGGTTACTTTTGAGGCCCATGGCATACAACGTCCTCTCCTCGACCAAAGGAATCACGTCATGTCAAATCCAAAACAAAAGTGATGCTCATTGCGTTTTTCGACAACGAAGTTCTGGTGCACCATAAATTTCTACCAGCTGGACAAACTCTTAGCGGCCATTTTTACGTGCAAGTTTTGAAAAGACTGAGGGAAGGAATCCGAAGAAAACGTCCCGGCAAATGGCAAGGAGGATGGTCACTGCATCACGACAATGCTCCCTCCCACACATCGATTGTTGTGCAGAAAATAACATTCCAGTCCTCCATAAGCCTCCCTACTCACTGGATTTAGCACAATCGGATTTCTGGCTCTTTCCCAAGATGAAAATGGACCTGAAAGGTAACCGTTTTGCCACAGTAGAAGACATCAAAACCAAAGCGACGGCTGTATTTCAGAAGATAGCAAAACAGGATTTTCATCGTTATTTCCAGCAATGGCAGGAGCGTATGTGTGTTCAGAAGGAGCCTTCTTTGAAGGAGATTAGGTAAATGTGTACTTATCTTTTGTTAATAAAGAGTTACAATGAAATTCCCCGAACTTTTTGACTGCCCCTCGTATATTATTTCTAAACGGTATTTTTTGTCACAAGCCATTATCTCCCTTCGTACTTAACCGAAATAGATAACTGAGGTATCATTTTAAAGATTAATGTATCCACTTTTGTCTAAGAAAGTAATTTTTCTTAATTCGGCCAACAAAGGGCAAAAATTTCAATATTTCTAAAATGCTGTTTTTTGTGTTACAAACCATTTATCTCCCTGTAAATATAGCCAAAATCGATAAATGAAGTATAACTTTAAGGATTAAAATCTCCGCCTTGGTGACATCATATAATAAGAAAAGAGTTTTTTTTTTTAGTTTGACCCTTAAAATGCAAATAATGTATATTATTTCTAAAAGGTGTTTTTCTGTCCCAAGCCATTATCTCCCTCCATACCAAACAGAAATCGATAAACGAGTTTTTAATATTAAGGTATCTGCTTTGTTTATTTCATATTTTAAGAAGTTAATTTATTTCCGAATTCGACCCTTAAACGCCAAAAATTTCTAAATTTGTAATACGTTTTTATTGTACGACGAACCACTTATCCATAACCGAAATCTATAAATGAAGTATCATTTTAAAGATTAACATCTCTGCTTTGTTAACATCTCATACTAAGAAAGGAATTTTTCAAAATTCGGACCTTAAAGAGGAAAAGTATCAATATTTGTACAATTTATTTTTATGTCACGAGCCATTTATCTCTCTTGATATCTAACTGACATAGATAAATGAGGTACCATTTTAAAGATTAAGAACTTCGCTGTGGTCACAACATATTTTAAGAAAGGAATTTTTTGGAATGTGACTCTTAAAGGGCAAAACTATCATTATTTCAATAACGTATTTTTTTTTGTCAAGAGATATTTATATCCCTCGATATTTAACTGAAATAGATTAATGAGGTATCATTTTAAAGGTTTAGGTCTCCACGTTAGACACATTATAAACGTTTTTTTTTCGAAATTCGACCCTTAAAGGGCAAAAGTATCAATATTTCTACAATGCATTTTTGTGTCACGAGCCATTTATTTCCCTTGATATCTAACCGAAGTAGATAAATGAGATATCATTTTAAAGATTTGGTCACATCATATTTTAAGAAATGAATTTTTCAGAATTTTACCCTTAAAGGGCAAATGTATTATTATTTCCATAACGTGTTTTTTTGTTACGAGACATTTATCTCCCTTGATACCTAACCGAAATCTATTAATGAGGTATCATTTTAAAGATTAAGGTCTCTACTTAGGCAACATTATAAATTAAGAACGACATTTTTCGGAATTTCACCCCTGAAGAACAAAAGTAATTACTCTGAATGTGTGAAAGTCGCGCGCTTGAGACAGATCAGATCCAAGGCGATAGATTGCAGTAGCACATACCACAGAGATATAAATACATTGCTTCACTGGCGTTGACTTTTGTTACGTACCAACAAATAAAAAATCACTTCTATCGTCGTATTACAAACAACCAATTTTCGCATGGGTCATCTAGTTATCAATATTTCTACAACGCGTTGTTGCATCACGAGCCATTTATCACCCTTGATATCTAACCGATATGAATAAATGAGGTACCATTTTAAAGATCTCCGCTTTGGTCACATCACATTTTAAGAAAGGAATTTTTCATAATTTGATCCTTAAAGGGCAAAAGTATCATTTTTGTTATGAACCATTTATTTCCCTTGGTATCAACCGAAGTAGATAAATGAGGTATCATTTAAAAGATTAAGGTCTCCACTCAGGTAACATTATGAACTAAGAACTAATTTTTTTTGTAATTTGACCCTTGAAGGACAAAAGTAATAACTGTGAAAGTCACGCAGATGAGACAGTTCAGAGCCAAGCCGCCAGATAGCAGCAGCACATATCACAGAAATACTAATAAATTGATTCACTGGCGTCGACACTTGTTACGTACCTGTAACACTAAACAAATATTCAACTGATATGAATGAGGTGGTTCTTCTTTCATCCTATTACAAACCTCCAACCTTACTATTCATGGTAGTCTCGAAATTTTAGTACAGATCATCTAATTACGTATAATTTTTAGAACTTCCTGACACAATGACTATCGCGTTATGGTAACCTAACGAAGTGAATAACGGTTAACTTATCTTGATGTACAGAGTGGGGCTCAGATTAATTAATGTTATAATCTTGCCTTGTTTAATTAAATATTCCCTTTTCTGCTAGCTGCTTTGCAGTTTTTCTCAGTCGAAAACTGTGCAGAAGATATGGTAATTATGATAGTTAGATAGTGACATTGAGGGATTCGAGGCACAGTCAGTCTTGATGCAGTGTGATAATACGGTTGAGTAGGATGTTGTCTTCGAAATCCATTACTATACGGTCGTGCTCTGTTTTTTTCCACAATCACGAAGTGAGTCATCACGTACCCTCCCCCCTTTCCCCATTCCTGTGTTGTGATGCACACTCTAAGGCTCGTGTGGAACCAGTTAGCTGGGACCACAGACTGAATGATGTCTATAAAGGTCCGTTCCCATGACGACGGATACCCCACAACACGCCGTGGGAACAGGACCGCCTCTGCTGGTGGGGATGCCACGCAGCTACCCACTCTCTGTCGGTAAACATCACAGGCGTGTGCAGTGGTGCGCTGGTGCCAACGGTTTGCAGCAGAGGTGTACACCCCTTCTGTTGCTGTAAAGTGCTCTGTGCCAAACGACAGTAGGCAACGTGGTGGGGAGTTGGCGGCGAGGTAGCGAGGGCTAACCTGTGGCGCGCGCTGATCCCTACACTTCGTCTGGCCTCTGTTACAAGACGTCGTGGGAACGCACCTCAAAGTAGACTATCGGCTCTGTTAATAGTTCGAAGTTGTGTGAGTTGCTGGCTTTTCACGCCTTCCTCCACTCCACTGATATCGGTGTAACTGAAATTTATGGTATAGTACGAGGCGCGTCCAGAAAGTAAGTTCCGTTTGGTAATAAAATGAAATTGTACACTGATACAGAAGAAATTTTTATTGCACAAAATTCTACAACTCTTAAACTACTTTTCCACTTAACTGCCGAAATTTTGCAGGCATTTGTCATAGCTTGGCACCAGGTTTTGTATACCTTCTTCATAGAAATCTGCCGCCTGTGTCTTCAACCAGTCGGAAACAGTTTCTTTCAGCTCGTCGTCATTGGTGAAGTGATGACCGCCAAGGAAAGACTTGAGATGTAAGAACAGATGAAAGTCTTGCCAGTTCTTCTGTAACCAAAGGTGGACGCCCACTTCGTTCTTCATCGTGCACATCACTACGCCCGCCATTGAACTGTCTGAACCATCTTCTCACCATCGAATCACTCATCGCATTTGGTCCGTAAACATCGCAAATTTGCCGATAAATTTCACTTAGTTTCACTTTCCTCGCATTCAGAAACCGAATCACAGACCTGATTTCACAGGCGGCGGGATTTTCAATCAACGCCGACATTTCAAACAAGCACAACAAAGCATACGTAACTGACAGCGATCTCCAAATGGCGCACGTTCTTCCCATTGATACACATCGTCTACAGCGCATGTGCGGAATTGCAATCGCAGCGCTGTAGCGGAGATAAATTGAAACGGAACTTACTTTCTGCACGCGCCTCGTATATAGATTTGAAGCATCAGTGACAAATGGAATCTTCAGATTTTTTTATTATCTCATAAGGAGTGCCCTCTAATATAGAAGAAAATGTAATGACATATGCATGTACAATATCGTCAAAACGTTTAATCATCACTTTGTAGACGATTTGTCTAAATTTGAGTACCTACAATGTAGTTCTATATTTGGCTTTGCACTGCACCGTATCATCCCTCGTATGGTGTCCACAGAAAGCACGTGGTGTCGCCGCGTGAGTTTTTATGGTGGTCTGCTGCTGGACGAAGCGCAGAAACTGTTGAGAATAGCGGGTCGAGGTCGCAAGGGCTCTGTGGCCTGGAAACACCTCGACGTGGACAGCTTCCACCGTCTAGTGGACCGCTTCATCAACCACTTCCACGACCACGTAGAGCCGTCACTGCTAGCGCCTGGCGGCATGCAGCCACCCGCTCTCTTCGGCAGCAAGGTGCTTGACCTTCTCGACTGCTGGCCTGGGAACGACCACGAAACTGAAGTCATCTGGGAATGTGCAGGTATGAATAGCAGGACACCATACGTCGGAATAATAGCGAAAAATGAGATGCTCCTCGCACGTCCTCCGACAAAATTCCGCCCTCGTAATTTCCCTACCACACACAGCGTCCATGGAACATCATGTTAAAATAATTGTAAATGAGGAATTTTATTATTCCGCAGAAAATATTCGAATCTTGTAGGTGTAACTCAGGGCATAGCTCCACGTACCCTATTAAAAATCCCAGACAGTGGCGAACCCCGTTTTTTTTATTATTATTATTATTTTTTAAAAAAGGCTTTTTATTTTTATTTTTTTTTTAAAATAAGGATTTTTATTTTTTAAAAGTAATACAGTCCAAAGAACCATATGTCTTAATTAATGGGATGGATGGCCTTGTTTCTTGTAGCGAATTGAGTATATTTTAGCAACAATTTTGTAATTTTTAGTCCCAATTCATCACCGTGCGTGTAGCACGCTAGACGCCATAACGTAAATCTTGTAGCGAACCCCCTACGAACAACTGGCGAACACCCTGTGGTTCGCGTACCCCACTTCGAGAAAATATGGTGTAACTTGAAGACGGTCTCATCACGTATTGTGTCTTACTGAGCATTGTGGTTGCACTCTGGAAAACGTGGGTTCGATTCCTGGTCTGGCCTCCAAGGTTTCGATTCTGATTTCCTTTCTGTTCTTTACCCATAAGCCGCTACCGAATCTAGTGACCTCGTTGACGACGACCATTACATACCCAACAAAAATAAAAACCAGTATTGCCAAAACGAGAAACTTAATTAAATAGAATGTTAGAAAAGTTTTAAGTATTAGGATTCTTTAACTTTTAATTGCTGAAAGATTTTTAATTGTTTCCGTTCTTTTAATTTGTGACCATTCCGCTAACTTCAAGTATTCGATTCGAGTTTTCAAAAATATGAGCTGTCTTTTCCATTCGGTACTTGTGCACAGTGCGTGTACTAAGTTTTAAGAATGGCATTGGAGTACTTCATTTTTAATTATCCCTCGACATACACCCCTTCAAATTGCACTCATCCATTTCGATGGTCGTTCAGCTTTCTTCATATTAGCTTTTCTATAGAATTATGCATTTATCAACGCTATCTGGGACTCGGAAATCACTTCAAAGAGGCCGCTTTTTGTTTGAATTTAACTTAGGGAAACTAAAAACTATCAGTAGATATTAAGTTTGACGAACCAAAATGGTCGATCAGCACTGTTATAACGACGGCATCGTAAAACGATACGCAATTGTTTGAGAAAAGCCGGTCAGCAGATTCTCTTTCCAGCGTGTATAATTTTTCTCAACAAAATCACCGCTACGCTTTAATATACATATGTTAAGCCAACAATATGTCTGTCTCAAAGAACTATTTAATAATTGTTGTCAGCCGTAAGGTTGGCCACTTGTGGGGTTGCGGTAAGTCCCTTTTCGTCAGTATTGAAACCTCCGTTATGATCGGGAATGAATCGTTGGTCAACAGTTACCATATAGACCAGTGTTTCCCAACGTGGGGCCCACGCCCCACAGCGGGGCAATTTGGTTTTTTCAGGGGGGCAATTTAGAAATTGACTTGATACGACTTTACCGCTTTCTCTTCGGTTTATTTAAATGCAATGCTAGATATAGATACAAAATATAGCAAAAAAGCAAATTCTTAAAACAGTGCTGTAAATAATTATTAGGTATAGTTTCGTTTGATGTTAGCAAAATATTTTTTTATTTAAAAATTAGGTATGGGGGGCAAAAAAATATTAAAAGTGGGACATGACCCAAAAAAGGTTGCGAAACACTGGATATAGACAGTAAAAAAGAACTTTTATCATTTGGTGTTGTTCGATAACCAAATCGATTACAAACTTAATTAGACAAAACTACCCACATTTCGTCAAAATGTGCTCTGCCTGTATCTGTAAGTAGATGGCACAAATTACTACTAAGCTCACCATGTATATGTCGACATGGACAAACACATCATTTAATTAAATCCAATAATGTCTTAATTCCAGCTCGAATCGATGAACTTGGAAATCAGGTCAGTTACAACTGTACAAATGTATTTACAACGGACTTCTATTTATTGGATATTTTTGTATTTTCAGCTAGTAGAGGTCGATGAAAAAGTCATAAGACAATTAGACGGGAAGGAATTCAGCCACGACCTTCTGCGCCTGGAGCGATTTTGAGAAACCATGGAATACTGTCAACGAAGTTAAAAACGATTTTCAAAATAACGCTTCATACAAAGTAGATAGTTATTTCGGTGGGAACAGCCCTAATTGTGAGATTGTCAGAGAAGGACGGTTGACCACACCTGCAGATTGGCATTCTTTTCTAAAAAATAATATATTACTCCCTTAAGGGAAGCGGTATAAAATAATCCAGCTGCAGTTTTGCTGTATTGCAGGTGACTGGTGTCGGCTGTCAGCCCGCTACTTGCTGAGGCGCACAGTGTTCACCTGTTTCAACAACCCTCACGCCGGCCGGGAGGACTGCGAACCACTGTCTGAGCAGGAACAGCGCTCTCTGCACGAGTGTCTACGCCTGCTAGCCAGCCGCAGCTCGGAGTACGCCAGCACCCAGGCGCACGTCGAGCGAGAAAACAGACTGCCATGCGCCGAGGTGTCCTGGTGGGTAAATAGAAACCACAGGCCAAGTGCGAGGTGAGGCTCGCACCATGGAGGAAAGAAATATGTGGAGAGGAAATGCCGCCTCTAAACTCTCGGCTGATACTGCGCATGTGCAGTGGCGGCGGCAGCCATATTACCTATCCATACAATTGCTATTTGGAGACAGTATATCTCGAAAACTAAGCAAGATATCGAAAACTTTTATTCTTTATTTTCGATTTTTTTCGTCGTGTTACATAAGGATCCAGAATCAAATTTGACGTTTTGCGAAATTTTTCTTCTGTATTTCAACTCACTTTTGAGACAATATATCTCGAGAACTAGGCAAAATATCGAAAAATTTTATTCTTTATTTTTTATTTTCCTCGTCTTTTTAAATAATAATCCATCTTCAAATTTGACTTTGACCAATTGTTTCTTCTGAATTTCAATCAAAAACATCTCACATTTGAGACAGAATATCTCGAAAACTAAGCAGATATCAAAAAATTTTATTCCTTATTTTTTATTTGCCTCATCGAGTTACATAGTAATCCATCATCAGATTGCGGCGTAACGTTTATCCTAGAGTCCCTTTGAGGTTTTTGCTCATATTCCCCGTGTCTGTATGGATAGGTAATACGGCGGCCACGCCTCCCCACTCCTCTCCCCCCGGCGTCACTTCAATGCGTGGTGAAGGTCCCTTGCGTCGTCTCCATATATTTCTTTCCTCCATGGCTCGCACGGTTAGGGTTCCGTACCGTAATGTCCTTCACAGATACGGATATGGTGCATCAGACCGCAAACGCTTGGCGCAACCTCAATGTTTGTCATATCAATTTAGGTAGAGGACCACGTTCCATGTCGATACGCCGAGCCCCGTTGCTGTGGTTCATTTTCAATCTAATTTCTTATTGTTAGTACCTATCTCACCCATTAAGACGCAATGCAATATGAATTAAGAGCATTTAAGTATTAGTGTATGGTATACTAACTACAAAACAAAAATTTGCTCTTAACACTTTTAGTTAAGTGTTGTGTTCGCCCTATATAGTCCTTCCACTTGTAATTACTGGTTACACTGAAAAAGAAATTAATATACACCTGGGATAAACAATAAAAAAACGCAGAACTGGCTGAATGTCTGAGAGTGCAAATGCCATTTAATTGTTTTTTTTTTCCTTCTTATTTGGTGTCTACCACTTAATCTGTCCAAATTCTAATATTATTAACTTTGTACTAGACCTACTTAAACTAGAACATATTTCTACATTCCTATCTTATACCTCCATCGTTCATTCAAATTTCTTGTTAATAACAAAGGATTATGAAATTCTTGTTTTTCCGATGAGCTCCACTTTTTTAATTACTAAGATAAACCGTAAGCAGGGTGTATCTGCGATTATTGCACAATACATATATTTGTAAGTTCTGCTTGATACGTAAGTAAGGATCACTAAGCTTCGAACCAAGGGCCAATGTGTTCACTGTGTTTTCATTAATTATCATTTAGCTTTAACACAGTTAAAACAAATTTTGCGAATAAAATTAGTGTGCTACTCTGTCTTATAGACTTGTAATGGTTTTTCTATGGCTTTTATCTTTGTTTTGTAAGCCCAGATTCCAGTGGCTATCTTCAGCTGCGGTAAATGTTTTCCCTTCACTGTTCGGCTTGTTTCCGCCCCGCAGCAGGGCGTTCACTGGCACGTACGAAGGTCTGAACCAGTGCCAACAGACGGCTTACTTCTACGGCCACATGAGTCAGCTGGGACTGCAGCGACGAATGCAGGAGAGCTACGAGCTGGAGGGACGCAGGGCCCCCACGGAGGAGGACGTCTTCGTGAAGGTGGATGTGGAGCTCCGCTGTCGCCGCTACCTGGCTCCTCTCAGCGTACTCGAGAAACATGCTTACCATGCCGATCCTTCGGCCAGGTAGGCATAACCCTCACATAGTCTATCAGCTGGACGATCCTTTTATTTTATTTTTATTTATTTACTTATTTATATATATATATATATTTGCTGTCATTAGTCTTTCGACTGGTTTGATGCAATCCTCCATCCCTTCCTATCCTGTGCTAACGTCTTCATCTCTACATACCCCTTTACTACCCACGTCCTCAATTATCAGCTTCATATATTAGTAAATATAGTTCAACAGGTAGTAGAATGCTCAAGAAGAAACAGAGCAATCAATTTCGTCTGGGTGAAGGCGCATGCAGGGGTGGTCTTTAACGAAAAAGTAGATGAGTTGGCAAAGCAAGCAGCTAGAATAGGTGTCGCCCTCAAAAGTCGCTTACCGTATACGGACTATCTACCACAAATAAAAATCAAGGTAATGAACAAATAGCAGAGTGAATGGGACATCTTTTTTTTTTAACTGCTTTACGTCTCTTTTTAACATCGAGGTCTTTAGAGACGGGAAAGGATGGGGGCAAGGATGGGGGCAAGGAATGGGAAGGAATTCGGCCATGACCTTTTGAAGGAAGCATCCCGGCATTTGCCTGGAGTGATTTGGGGAAACCATGGAAAACCCAAATCTGGATGCCCGGACGGGGATTCGAACCGCCGTCCTCCCGAATGCGAGGCGAGAACGCTAACCGTTACACCGCCCCGCTCGGTAATGGGACATCAGAAAAAAAAAGGGGACAATACTATGGCAATATCCAGCCCCGAATTCCTACCCGTCCCTGGTTTTCCAGCTCCTTGGAACATAGGGGGGTTATCACCACGATAATTAGAATACGTTTTAATCATGATATATTCGCACAGCACCTACATCGTCTAACCATCATAAATTCAGATATCTGTGAATATTGCAATTCGGAAGTAGGTGACACAAACCATATATTTTTCGCTTGTCCAAGATATAAAGCCCACAGACCTAAATTCTTGAAAGATCTTAACAACTTTGGTATACCTTTTCCAACAAGTATTTCTTGCCTGTTCCATGGCAACAATGTGATTGTATATAAATTGTTAGCCAGTTTTATAAAAGCAACAAACATTAAGATTTAGGCAAATAAGTCCTTTTTATAATGTGTTAATACCTGTATATAAATAATAATTTAATGTGTATATAAAAATCTCCTTTACATTTTAATTATACTGTAATTATTGTTTGTGCACGGAGAGCCTTGTACCCCCCACTGTTGGTACAGAGTCCTCTATTAACTTGTTTAGTAATCCTTCATTTTGTAAACATGCATGTATTTTTTTGAGAAATATTCTAGCTGATGTGAAATTACTAGTTTATTATAATTATCCTGTAAATTTGTTTATCTGTACAATGCTTGACTCATTTGTACCAAGCCAGTAATCTATATAAATAGCTGATGGCTGTATAGTGCCATTTGGCGCTTCAGGCCAAATAAAATAAAATAAAAATATTCTAATCTCTGTCTTCCTCTACAGTCCTTACCTTCGACTATTCCCTCCACTAATAAATTAACCAATCCCGCATGACTCAAAATATGACCTACCAGCCTGTCTCGTCTTTCTGTAAACTTCTTTCACAAACTTCTTTCCTTACGCAACATTTCCAAAGCTCTTTCATTTCGTACTTTGCTGTCCACTTAATTTTCAGCATTCTTCTGTAGCACCACATCTCAAATGCTTCAATTTTCTTTCTTTCTGGTACACCTAAGGTCAATGCTGTGCTTCACACATGAAGTTTTAAATAGTTCTTTCAAAGACCTAGGTCAATATTTTAAACTAAAAGATTTCTTTTTCATGAAGGCTCTTTTCGTTAGTGCTATTCTGTTTTTCACATCTTTCTTGCTTCAGCAATCTGCTTTAACTTTGCTTCCCGAATAGCAGAATTCACTTAATTCTCCTATAGCATCCGATCCTAATTTTATATTTAATCTATTGTGATTGGTATCATTTCTGCTACATTTCATTACTTTTGTCTTCCTTTGATTTATCTTCAGTCCAATATCTTCCTTCATTATTTTGTTCATGCCATTCAGTAAAATCTCAATGTCCTCAGCCTATTCTCCTTGAACACTTATGCCACATGAAAAATTTTTCTTTTCCTTCTTTATTGCTTCCTATACATGCAAGTTGAATATTAATAGGGACAGACTACAACCTTGTCTCATACCCTTTTTAACTGATGCATGTCTCTCCCGATTCTCTACGAATGTAAGATTCTTCTCTTTCCAGAACTTCTTCATATCTCTACTGATGACTTATCTCTGTTAATCTTCCATCACTCTCTTGGATTGTAGTTTTGGATGGAGTACCGGAAATGTACAGTAAATGTTTTATTAAGCCTTCTCTGACCGTGATCTTAAGCCTTTCCATATCTCGCCTTGTTTCTTTCATCTATCTTATTACGATTTTATTTCAGAAATGTAGTTAAATATTTTCTTGGCCAATTTGTTCATACTGTCTATAAAAATTTAGTCTTATTTTTCTAATTGTGTTTGTAATTTTCTGCATGTTTTTGTATATCTAATGACTTTTGGCATTTCAGTGTAATTTTAGCTGTAGATTTTCCACACTACACAAAAAAATTGTATTGTCTTTTGCCCCCGGTGCCAGTTTTGGTTATTAACAAAAGTAACGACGCAGAAGCTGTTCATATACCTCATTGTTGTCCTAAATTAATTAAATATTAAGGCATCAGTCACAACAGCATCGTGTTTTAAGGATATTTTGCAAACTTACGCTACTGTAACAAGTTCAAACTGTAGCCACAGACTACATATTCATGCTCATAGTAAAAACTATATTTTTTACAGTTTTAGTGAAAGTGGAGTGTTAATATTCATCCCGACAATATAAACTTATGCATGAGCTCATTAATTCACATTTTCGTCGGCCTCGGTAGCGTAGGGGGTAGAGTACTGGCCCCGCGTGCCGAAGGTCGCGGTTCGAGTCCGGCCAAGGGCATGGGTGTTTAAGTGTTGTGTGTCTGTGTGAATGTCCCGTCCATCCTGTGGTGTCCATACTTAGAAGTTGCAATATATATACTGGATGACTGATTCACTAGAAGCAATGATAATCACATTTAGCTGGCTGTATGGCCTCAGTTGACAAATGCCATTAAAAAAGTTATCACATTTTCATTCTTTCTACAAGACTCTGGAATGTGATTAGGTGACACTGTAACAATTCTTCGAGTATTCCATCCTGAAAATTTTGACATTTGCCTTGACATGAGGGTTAAGTCTTCCCATCCATATAATAAAGTTAGTTACTGAAGTTTTGGTGGTTTTGTCGCTTGGTCAATCTTTAATAATGATGTCGGTAGTGATTGTAACTACTAAATCCAAACCACTCTTCCGACCCAGTTCTATCAAACATCTCCAACATAGCCAACCCCAGTGTCTCCCTTCACGCCAACGTCAATTCTATCGGGAAATCGCCGAAGGTATCAGATAGACTATCTCACAGAAACTGTCGTATCTGAAAATCTGTTAATTCTGTGTTAACTTTTTTTTTTTTTTTTTTTTTTTTTTTTTGTAGGCATCTCACTTACATAACGGTCACTGCATCATTATTCAGATTACTTCGACAAAATGTGTTAATTGGTCGCTGAATGGTGTCATTTGCGGTTGTTAGCTGGCGAGTAAGCTCCCTGATATACTGTTTGCTGCTGTTGTTCCCAGGCTAATTACGGCGGGGACTAGACGGAGACAACCCCGCTCTCACCGAGGACCTGACCTACGCATGAAACTCATTTTCCGATGCCCCGTCGCCGGCGGCTTCGACAACCGTCTGCCGTCGATATACCGCTGCCTCATAGAACAAACTGTCTGCACTGTGCCGAGAATCAACAGGTGCGCACGCAAATGATCGTTACGTCGTTGAGAGAAGAATATAAAGGTTATTTTTGGCAAATGAGTGAAAATTTTGAGATATTCGGCACGATTTTAGCTTTGCGTCTATTAACATTTGAGTTCTTATGAAGTATTACTCTGTTTCTTATTCATAAGTCAAAGATCATGTCGCAAACAAAAAACGCTTCATTATTCGGAAAAATGTTTTAGTGTATCTTGGAAATCAATCATGCTATCACAAAACTTTTACTGTCCTAAATGCTGAGTGGAATGAGACTATAATTATGACTATAATTTATGACTGGATCGTTTTACGGTGTAGGCTTCTAAGCCTCTAACTGCGTCAGTCAGTTGAACTAGTGGCTCGTTTCGGGAATCATCACCATTCTTATTTTCAACCATACTGCCTAGAAATGCAGCAGGCAGGCCTAGCGCCCGTTGTCACTTTGGCGGTATAATGGGGCAGTCCTCAAACCACGGTACCAAACGAGTTGCATATGGCTGACGGTTGTATGCGAGGCTTTTCTAGGCAGATGGTTGAAAATAGTAACGGAGACGGTTTTAGAAACGTCCCATCAATGTAACTGATGCTGTTGGAAATACTAGTTTCTTTTTGGTAACTATTACAAATAAATAATCTACTTGTTCCACATGCCTTTCTACCATAAATCAACCCCCAAAAATTGGAACATCTTTAGACCCAATGTGACGTAATTAATGAAGTTCTATGTTTTTGCCAGTGTTGTCACATCAAAGTTATTATTTACACAATATCTTTAAAAAAACTCTATATGATAAACACGTTCGGTACAGATTTATTCAGAACGGTGTCAGATGGTTAAATAGTGCAATTATCAATTAAAATCTCAAAATAAAAATCTTACTCATTAAGTTTTCATTCTGCCTAGTTTCGAAAATGTGAATTAAAGTTCATCCAGCAAGCTATGACTTTAAAAAATTTCCTATACAAGAATTATTTTTATCAAATGGTGAATCTTATACTCAACCGGCGGGTGATAAATGCTTTATAACCAAATTTTTATTTTTCTACTTAACCGTTACCATATGTTCTTTTTTGTGACTATTTTAATTCTTAGGATTCTTAGCATTAGTCTCTCCTTGCATACATTTCGTAGTATGTATCATGTTGTTTTCTGAATAAAGCTCATAAGTTTCCGAAATATTTTAGTAATTCTACCATAAACCCCACAGCTACAGAATCGTTTGTTAATTTTTGAAATGTTTGATACGGCTTCCTCGAAGTCCGCCGTATCCCCTGATTTGACTTTTAGAAAGTGACTGTATCTGTAAAGTGAATCAAACTAAAAGTCAGATTAGATACGGGATTAATTTCTTATATGACTTTCCTTTTTCATCTTTTTATTATGAATCATGAAGACAGTGCATCTTATACCAGTTGTGAATTTCCAGGTTTATGTACGT
>JARYHS010012308.1:0-13000 GCA_031002005.1 Vandiemenella viatica
TGCGAATCTGTAGAGAATCACAATCTGTAGAGAATCACTCTCTAGTTCAAATTGGGACTCATTTGTGAAAAGAACTTTGGCCCAATGTCCGACCGACCAGTTGGCATATTGATGACTCCAGTCTAGACGTTCCCTTCTGTGAAGCCGCTTCAGGGGTACCCATACAGCACGTATCCGACAGTAAGGCCATTCTGACAAAGCCTTCTGTACACTGTTTGCCTTTATACAACTGTTCCAGTGGATGCTGCGAGGTCAGCTTCCATCCATCCTATGCCTTTCCACTGCAAAGAGTCTGGTACGCGTCTTCTCTGTGCCATACTGCAACGTCTGTGAATGTGTACACAGCGATTGTGGATGTGGGACTACTGAGCAAATACCATGGAGGAAGGAATATATGGAGACGAAATAACGCTAAATCGTTGAAACCTCATATAAAAACTCGTCTCCTACTGCGCATGAGCAGCGGCCACTGGCGGCCGTAGGAATCACCCCAAATTATTGGGCTGTTTGCTGCTGTGAACATTTCATTTTCTAATATTTCTAAGTTTTTTTATAATGCCAAGTTGTGTTGCAAATGGTTGCACAAACAGACAAGATAGGAAACAACCTGGAATAACGTTTCGTAACTAAATCACATTGTAATTATTGTTCTTGAAGTGTTTGAAAGATAACTGCAAGATTAAAACCTATCGCTATAAATTTATTCATTGCTCTCAATAGGATCATATCGTTCTCAAATGTTTGTTGGTGTTGTGTAGACAATCAGCATATGCTACTACTTTGCACCTAAAAGGCTAGCCTTATTGTAAACAAGTATTGAAAGTCTAATTTAAGCGGATCAAGTTTACGATGGAATTAATTGTGATAATTTGTGTAACTAAACTTGATGAACGAGGGGTACAAACGATTTATTTATTATTAGTTGTTACTAATTTCATAAGCACTATGTTAGTGACACAATGTGTATCGCGATGTAAGCGACTCCCATCTAAGCTTCTGACTTTAAATGTATGGTAAGAAAAAAAAAATCAACTGATGTTACATAGGCCACTAACAGTACAATATCTTCTGAGTAAGCTCCGAAGCTATGAGGTCTTGACTTAATTTAATCTAATTACCCCAATTTGGAGACAGCATATCTTGAGAACTAAGCGAGATATCGAAAGTATATATTCTTCACTTTCTTATCATGTCGTGTTTTATAAGAATCTATAATCAAATTTGACTTTAGGTAAATTTTTCTTCTAAATTTCAACCCGCAACTCCTCTCTCTTGAGACAGTATATCTCGAGAACTAAGCACGATATCAAAAAATTTAATTCTTCATTTTTGATCTGTCTCGTCGAGTTACATGATAATCCATCATCAAATTGCGGTGCCACGGTTGTCTTATGATTCCCTTGAGGTTTTTGTGCCTTTTCCCCGTGTTTCTACGGCCAAGCAATATGGCGGCCTCCCCACCCTACTTCTCTTCACTCCAGTGCGTGGTGAAGATCCCTTGCGTCGTCTCCATATATTCCTTCCTCCATGGCAAATACCAGTTCGTTTCGTAGGTGTCCTGACGTCATCTTTGGCATGGTTGTACGATGACCAGAATGCCATCTTCTGTGCAGAACATGATTGTACAGACATTTGTTGACAGTTTGTATGAATATATCTTGAATTAGACACAGGACGGAGAAATAGTGGTTTGTTGCTTTTGGAAACTAGTGTAGATACCATACCTGCTTATTCAGGATATACCTTTAACGCTATGTAATAAGCTTTCAAAATTAGGCTATTCAATGTTTATGAATGGACGTTTCTTGTGTCAAGTTCCCCGAATCTATATTACTAAAACGTGTTGACCCTTGATGCTGGACTCAATAGCTCGGTAACCGGCGAGTCTCGATAATGCCCAAAGTAGGGATGCTCGATATACATCGATGTATCGAAAACATCGATGTTTATTATTCGATGCATCGAATCAATCCGATGCATCGTTTTCTTTCGATGTTTAACGATACATCGATGTTTTTCATTCGATACTTCGAAAGAACACATGCGTTTCTTCGACGCGATAGAATCAGTTTTAAAGCAAAACAAAAACAGAAAATTGTGTTACTATATGTTATTTTTGTCACCTAAAATATCAAATTACATCTTTTTACTTGAATAAAAAAAACCAAACATATATGCAACACGATTAGTTTTGAGACAAAACAAAAACAGGAACTTGTATCGCTATATGATATTTTGTCACCTAGAAAATCTCATAATTTTTTTTTTAAACTTGGATAAAACTACAAATAAAAATACATTATAAATAAAAATACATTATATGATTGGTTTTAAAGCAAAACAAAAAGCAGGAAATTGTATTGCTATATTTTATTTTGTCACCTACAAAATCACATCACATTTTTCTCTTAATTTACTTTTGATAAAACAGCAAAAAATTACAGTTGACATGAAATTTCACGACAGTGTAGGGCGGAGTTACACCTTAGGGCAAGGCTAAAAGTACCTAGTAGGCTTCAAAAATGTGCTTAAAGTACTGCTCCTCATTATAAAATATCCAGCAGAGCAACTGTGACACGGTGGCTTGATGACAAGTATGTCGTCTTGCCAACATTAATAAAATCAAAACTCTCAAGTGTTGAACACCTCACATTAACAAGTGATATATGGTCAGACATGCAGATGCGCAGCTTTTTGGGTGTCACAGCGCATTTTGGTCTAGACACACTGTTCGAATCAATGACATTAGGAGTTTATTAACTCAATGAAAGTCATTCATCGGAATATATAGCAGACATGCTCCTTAAGACCTGCAACGATTGGGGATTTGATACGGACAAAGTTTCTGCAGTCGTTACTGATAACGACGCGAATATGGTAAAAGCTGTGGAATTAGGATTTGTATAGAAGAAGCACATCTCTTGTTTCGCTCACACACTTAATTTAGCTGCTCAAAATATTCTCAAAATACCTTTAGAAAACATATTGTCAAAAATAAAGACCATTGTTACTTTCTTTAAACACAGTTGTTCGGCAAGCGACGATTTGAGAAAGTCAGTAAGTGCTGAAATAAAGTTAATACACGGCCCGCCAACACGCTGGAATAGCACATATTATATGATTCAAAGATTTTTGGAGCTTAAAAATGTTGTAGTAATATATTTATTTGCCATAAAACAACACCTCCAATGCTGACTGGTTTGGAATTAAATAAAGCGTCATTTCTTCTTAACATACTAAGCCCACTTGAAGCAGCAACTAAGAAATATCTGGAGATAAATATTGTACCAGCAGTAAAGTGATCCCTTTAGTGCACTGCATGCTTTCAAAACTCCAATCAGTTGAGACTGATGAACCTTTAGTGATGGAAGTACATAAGCTCGTCCTAAAAGAAATCAACAAACGTATGGGTGCTATCGAACAAGTTTCGTCTTTAGCTATCGCGACCTTATTGGGCCCACGGTTCAAAAAAGTACATTTTGAAGACCCGATGGCTTCAAATGCTATTCAAAAGAAATGCAAACAGAATCTGATCCAGATAGTTCAGACAAAACATCGGAAGATTTCAGTCTTTGGACCGATCATCAGAAACTAGTTCAAAGAAACTGGAAATCAAACAAGACCGAAGAAAGTGTTTTCGACGAGCTGTCTGTCTATTTGAAAACTCCGGTTGGCCGATTATAAACAACATTTTCAAAAATTGTGCAAAATAGCTTATAAATATTTAACTTTGGTAGCCAGCTCAGTGCCACCAGAAAGACTTTTTTCGAACGCTGCCCAATTTTAAATCAACAACGAAACAGAATTCAAGGAAAGCGGGTTAATAAAATTTTATTTATGTAAAGTTAAGTGAGAAAAAATTGGGATTCATAAATTCCAATTAGATTAGAATCCCAACACTGCCTCTCTTTCAGTGTTCCTAGTTTTACTTTTATTCTATCTTTCTATTCGAATTTATAAATCCCAGTAATTTCAAATTGCCTTTGTAAAGGACTAATTAAAAATATAATTCAAATAAATACTTCATTTTGCTAGTTTCCTAATCTTTGTCTCATTTTTAAGCTTTCCTAACCTTCATTAACCGATATATATATATATCGATGTTTTTATTCGATGCATCGTGAAACATCGATGCAACGTTTAGATGCATCACATCGAAAAAAACATCGATGTATTTTCTGGATGATTATCCCTAACTCAAACCCTTCCTTCGGAGTATAGCTTGTCGAGAATGGTGTTGGTCGAAACGGATATATATATTCATTGTTGCTCGCAGTAATTGAAGATGGCTCGGCTGTTCTCGTGAAATGTTTGTAAATCATTCTACATCTAAGGCTTGCTGCCAGATTGTTGGAAAGCCTCATTACCGATCCCAAGGCCTGATGCAGATTGTTGTTGTGGCTTTATGGCGCGTTGACAGCGAGGTAATTAGCGCCCTTGTTGCCGATCGTAATTGTTGATTGTGATTGTTAATTTTGTAGCATATTTGTATCTCATCTCGTTACAGATGATCCACTTTTACTCAATAAATTTGGCAAAACGTCTAAAATCTGCCAGATGGTGCTTTTGTTAAGTTAATCAGTATATCACTAGCATTGTATATATAAACGAATAAGTCTGTGTTTGCTTAAAAGACCTAATTTAAATTTTATGTTTATTTTCAGTATTATTATTATATTCATGTACGACACCATCCACCAACGTTTTTTCCTTTCACCGTTTTCCTCGTAAAAACCTCACTATTGAACAATACATAAGCCGCTTCGGCACATGCTAATCTTTGTTACGGTCCAATTCATAATATTCGTTCATTTTTATTGCAAACTATTTGCATTATTCACAATAAATAGGAACTGAATAACAACAAAAACAGTGAAGAAGAACGTATGACACGAACTGGGCGCGCTCCATTGCAATTAAATTAAATACCCGTGCCATTCCAAATTTGAAAAATCCATGCAAAGTGGGAATGGCGCATGGCGAGTTCGGCATACTTTATACCCTGTCCTCAAATTATGCTGAAACACTTTATAGCTGGTAAAATATACAATTTATGGGAAGTAATGCACCTGTTAATTTTAATGTGGTGGGATCTATAACGTTTTGGAAGGAAACCAAAAATTAGAAACAAGTTCAATTAACACGAAAATATATGTATTTAAGACACTAAATTCCTAAATTTAAAAACATTTCTTTTCTTTCGTATATATTTAATTTTCCTCTCCCAAAGATAAATATACTCCCTTTCCCACAAATAAATTACCAACCTTAACTACACGCCGTGGGAACTAGGCTAATGAGTCTAAAGGAAACACGAGTTACGCAAATATCAAGAGTTGAGGAGAGTCGAAACCGAAGAAGAGCCAATGAGCCAGAGGTGAGCCGAGAGTCGTAAACACTGACGAGTTAACGATTCAAAACCTGTGCGAGTCAGTGAGCGATTGTCCAGTAGCAACGGCTCAGCTCCCCTTTACCAACTCTTGCGTAAACCGAGACTCTTCCAAGTGAGCCGATTCCGAGAACGGTTCTTTTAGACGAATCGACTCTTTGAATCGATTAACGATTCTTATGCCCACCTCTAGTTGCCAGCGCAGTCCGTGACAAATTTCGATAAGTGCTCCGCAAGGTCATCAAAATTTCCTCACCTCGATCATTTGAGGCTAGACACAGTTGATCTTCCCTTGCAAGGAAATAATGCAAATAGATACACGTAACTGTAAATATCTGCAGCTTTAAGTTGGTAGGTTTTTGGAACAAACCAAACCATGAACTCAATATTTCAAATGTTTCTCTACAAATCCGAGATCTCGTGACACCTCTTGTTGAACATTTGTCCAGGATCATTCATTAATCTTTGAGAGTAGGGATTGAATAAATTTTTGTGTAGTGCAAATGACTCGTCTGCAATAAATACATATGGAAAATGATCACTTATATTCGGCAAAAGTGCAATTGAGAGAAAATTCATTTTTCCTATCTGAAACCATTCTCCGAGTGTTAAGTAGAACATTATCCCTCCGTCCAAATTCGGATGGTTCATTCCGACATCAACCATTATAAACTCCCTCTCCACATCATCCAGAGTCAAAAGCACGATTCTGAAAGACCCTTTATAATTATAATACAAGGAACCTGAAGTATCTGGTTTCGATATAGCTCAATGTTTTCCATCCCATGAGCCCAATGTATTACAAAACATGCATTCCAAATTCGAGCTATCACACCTTATGATTGTTGGCGATTTTAAAGTGCTTGATCAAGTTTTTTTTGTTAGCTTCGTTTTTTTAATATTTTATAGTTATTTCAATATTTTTGTTCAGTTTGTACGGTCTGTTAAAGCCAATAAACGTACTTTTATTCAAGTAGTTCACTTTACTAACTACATACCAAGTATGTACCAGCTGCTTACTTTCAATTAAATAGTGAACGGAGACAGTGTACTGGCTCACTATTATACTTACGTGGGGAGGAGTGTCAACCATGGAGCCTACCTCCATGGTGTCAACAAGTCAATACATTGACGTTCTTTGATGTAGTGAAAATCAGCAGGTACGTGCAGGGCCGGTTTAAGGCTACCGCAAGAACCGCAGTCGCGGGCAGGGGCGTAGCTACTATGGGGCTAGGTTTTTACCTCTAAAGTCGTCTAAGGGGGCCCCTGAGACACGGGAAGCCTCTCACTAAGGGCCCTCTCACTGCTCAGGGGGCCCTTACCAGCAACACAAAGCAAAAAAGGTCACCCATCAAAATAAATTTTTTGCACCGGGGCCCTTGTTGTCCTAGCTACGCCACTGGTCGCGGGGGGCCCCAAGCTTGAGGGGGCCCCGCCACGATCCCCTTCAAAATTTGTCCTTACTTAACGATCAATTTTCCTGCTAAATTAATTAATCTACAAATTCATAATGTTAACAAGCTGCGTTCACAATAGACGTTTCCGAGGCGTGGAGTTCCACTAGAAGTCCTTCATCAGATTCAGTTTTGCGAAAGTCGTATCTGATGTAATTACAATAGGCCTATATATTTAAAGGCGTGTATTGCTCTGAACCTGTTTCAGCAATTTATGTAATTTCTTTCGAATAAACTCATTCATCTTTTGACGTTTCATATAAAAAGTTATTGAATTAAAATGTGTATGCCTACTCACGTGTCTCGAGCCCCAAAAACCTACATGTACTAGCAAAGAAACGCAAGAAAAGAAATGACGTATACAAAAAGTGTATTATAAATATAATAGCTATAAAACTGAATACGAAAACAATTTCATTTGACACAATGGGCAGCAGGGCTTACCAGAAATGACAGCGACGGTAGTTGGGAGATCTATATGAGATGCATTGATAAAACACCAAAGACTCGGCGAAGTTGGTCCCGTTCAGCTAATACTGAATAAACTGCTGGCCCGTTTGTACACAGAATTAGGGAAACCTCAGTCCGTCTCTTTAATCTCTACACACAGGTATGTGTGTGTGTGTGTATAAAGTACACGAAAATTATCAAAAGTGTAGGCAAAAGTACATCTAGAAAAGAAGTAGGGGGGTCCTGAAATCAAACTTCGCAGGGGCCCCGAAATTTCTTAAGCCGGCCCTGGGTACTTGCCATGGAGGAAGGAATTCCTCCATGTTACGTGCATTGGGAGGCAAGAATCCAAAGTATCTGCATATGAAAACAAAAATGATAAAATTAACGAATAAATATAAAACTATGAAAACTAACCTTCAACAGCCTTATGTAACACGCATACAAGTTTATATTACAACTTCGCTAATATCTTACAAGCACCAAAATAATAGCTATGGGACCTTTTGTACTTAGCATATATATTTTTGGAAAGAGAGAATCTAGAACTAATCGAATAAAATCACACAAATACACCCTATTTGTTAGGCAGAAAGAGCGACATCGAGCAAATTTATTGTCAATAATTATTATTCGTGATTGTAGCGCCGTATTGAGACTGGTTGACCCGAGTATTGACGGCTGTATTGTCAATACTGATATGACATTACTACCTATCGTGTAGGGCCCGCTTTAAATAAAACATGCCCTCAAACACGCTGTCAATCAAAATTTCCGTCAAAAACCTAGATCGTTTGCAGTGAAAACTTTCACTGCATCAATACGCCGAGGAAAGTCTCCACTCTCATACGTAGATCGTTTGACGCGTGAAACAATGCTGCAAACGATCAAATAATTTGACAAATACGTATAATTTGAGAAACAATTTGATCGTCAACAGTGCCTTTATATTTCTTAAAGATGTTTATATGTGAAGAAATCAAAGATTATGTTATTCAGAGAATAATGGTTCAAAAAAGAATTTTGAAGTCTGAAGAATAACTGAATAAAGAATAACTGAACAAAAACTGTTTTATCTCTTCAATGATTCAATCTGTTAACCAGTCATGACACACGAGTACTTTTGTTATACATGTCCTGTACTCACTCTAAATGTGTTAGGTTATGTTTGATTTGTTATTGTTTAACGAGGCGCCTGTAGGCCTTATTAAAACACTGAGAAATCACAGGAATTTATTTATAAGTATTTTATAATGAAGATTTAATAGTATTGTAAAAATGCATCTGTGTCGTTCGTTTCTTTTCCCTAAGACAAATTTTAGCAACAGATGTTAGTTGCATAGCCTTATAATCATTCGTCTTCATCTTACATAAAGTTTATGTATGAGTCTAGTGTTTGTATGTTTACATAATTTGTCAACAGTGTAGAAATACAGATAAAGCTTCACTGCTTACTGTACAATACATTCAGATTTCAGAATCTGACTGCTGTGTGAAATTATGGATATCAAAGTATTGCTATTATCCATGCTGTCAAGTTTGATTTTGCTAGGAGTTGGAGGTTCCGTATTAGATAACAGGGTGAAAGATTATAATGCTGATTTATGTAAACTTGACGAGAAAATTGTGCGGGAAATCCAGAGCTACAGTTCTGTAGTGAAAAAAATAATTAAAACCACAGTCCAAGGAAAATTCAAAGGAAGAACTTGGAAAACTCTTGCTCGTTTTGTCGATAAGTTTGGCAGCAGAATTGCAGGATCAAAAAATCTGGAAGATGCAATTGATTTTATGCTCAATCAGTCAAAGCGAGCAGGTTTAGAAAATGTTCATGGGGAAACAGCTGTTGTTCCACATTGGGTTAGGTAAGCTGGTTAAATACAAGTAATTTAAAGATATATATTGCCAATACTTTCAATTTAATGGTTAAAGTGTTCAAATTTATTTAACTTGCTGACTGTTTTCTTCATTCCTGTACTGTCGGTGACCAAATATGATGTATTACAATATTGTATTAATATTCTACCTTACCCAATAAAAATGTTTAGGTACAGATATAATAAACAAAAGCATGGTTTGGAATCATTGAAAGAGGTGCGTAAAGTGAATGGAACCAATTTCTTAAGTATTTCTTGATCATGATCGTTAGATATAGATATTTGACAGTATGTATTGAGTGAAGAATGGAACATGGACACAGGAGAAGGGAAGGTATGTAGACGTAGATTAGGATTGGAAAAAATACTGAGGATTTGAAAAAAAAGGCAGAGTTATCAAGTGACTGTTTCAAAAAAAACCATTAGAGACTATTATTCAGGGATGGGAAGAAGTAAATCAGAGGAGGAGTTTCTCCATGTGATGAGAAATAAGCACATTAAAGAAATTGTAATAGGTCCTGAGGATATTATGATGCAATTGAGAAAACTAAAAATGAATAAAGGAACCAGAGTATTGGAAAAGTGAGGAAATTAAGGTAACAAAACCTTGATCAAACTTTTGCTTGAATATAGTGGGATAGCATGGGACCTAACTTATGGACATCAAATATAAGAGTTGGATTTGGTGAAAATGTGGGCAGCTTTATGAAAATCAGTAACATTTATGATTAATAGGCTCAGTTGGGGTCACTGGATGAAAAGAGTATTGGGAAATATTGGCAGTGATACCTTGATGGATGGATATTGGTAGAAGAATGAGGACTAGTACATGGAAGGGAAGATATGTTGGGACTACTGGAGGTAGCAGTTCTACAAGGAATTGGTGTCATATTACTGCAGTAGTTAAATGCCACTAGAAATACCTTTCAAAGAACATTCAGTGATATCATGTTGGTTCAGAGTGTATTGTTACCTAATTTCTGCTTGAAAATAATATTCCAGGCTGTAATACAACAGAACTGATGGTTGATAATAATACTTGTGATTTATTACAGCAGTTTTAGTGAATGTTGTAGCAGAATCGCGATCTCCAGTAGAACTGAAATTTCTTGATTTTTGTGCATAAGGGAGGGTCCATAAACCACGTAGCTCCATTTCAGCCTCCCGTGAACCCTCTCTCCCCCACATAACCTGACGTGGCTTTTGCCTGTATACCCTCCCCCTCCGCCCCATGGCCCGTAGCTTTTTCCCTATTGATTCCAAAAGACATTTTGTACTGTTTTCTACCTAATTTTCCCCCCTCCCAATGTCTAGACCGAACAACGTGGTTTATGGACGATCCTTAAGAGAGTTATAAAATTTTCATTTGTTGCTTGGGGAATTAAGGGATTGGAATTATTTACCAATGGTAATGTTGAACGTTTTAGCACAAACCCTGAGATAATTTAAGATAATAATTTGTGAATGAAAAAAGTTGACTGTAGGGAAAATTCTAGCAGGAATTATGCACATCACAATTAATTTTTTTTAGTAGGCCTACTGACTATTCATTAGCTGAGTATTGTAGCATGACTGGGCTGAAACTAACTTGCTTTATGATTATCACTGTGAAAAGTTTAAACATTAGAGCAACAATAATTTTCAGCAGACGGATTTTTGAGTTAGAGATGCTTTGAAAGTTGTACTCAGTTACACAAATGTTTATGCAATTCTGCTGATGATGGGTCCTGTCATTTTTCAGGGGCAATGAATCTGCTACACTGTTATCTCCCAGATTTCAGAAATTGCCCATGCTAGGTCTTGGATCTAGTGTAGGTACACCACCTGAAGGAATTGAGGCTGAAGTGCTTGTTGTTAACAGTTTCTCTGATCTTCAGAAGAGAGCTCATTTGGTAAGTTTTATATATATATATATATGACATTTTACTTCTGTCAAAACTAGTGACATATTATTAAAAAAAAGCACTAACTTTTGGTTACAGCATTTCATACAAAACACGAATCCTTCTGATAGTATGCTGCATTGTTGGCCAATGATGACTGACTAGCCATTAACTTAAATGATAAGTGAGTGGGAAAGTGAGAAAGCTAAGGCACCCTTTAGTTCGTCAAAAGCACTAACACTAGCCATCCCCAGCAGTAACATAATCTATAGATTGATTTTGAAGTCTCTCATGTTGGACTTAGAAATTTCGAGAACAGTAATTGTCAACTTGAAGGAATTTTCCTGAATTCGTTACCACAATGAAAACTCATCATTAGAATCATTTTAAAGTGTATTCATTATATCGGGAAAAATTTATTTTAAGAGACAATTCGGGTTGTTCACATTTTGAGACACACGATTAGAAAAGGAAAAGTTTAAGATTCAAGATAACTTTGAATTGAGTGAAGTCACAACTGATCTTTTATCACCAGCTATAGTCAGCATTGTACTAAGTATTTTGATACTAAAATTAACTAATTTTAATTAAGATAAAAATCAACTTTTTAACTAAAAGGAATACAATTGAGAAATTTATATCAGTAGATAGCCTAAATTCAGAAGATCATGAATATATACTGATTTGGTGAAAAGTTTAAGCATCAGTAAGATAATTAATATTGGGAAAATAGATTGTCGCTAATTGTTGCTGGAGTTCGAGAAAGTCCGCCAAGTTGGTCATTTGATAGACTTCAATTTTAAGCTTATAGGAGTACTTCTGAATACTAAATTAAATTTAAACAGATAGAATGTGATCATATGAAACTCTTGTATAAATTGCAAGTTAAACTATTTCGTACTTTGGGAGATATTAATTAATGAAAAAAGTTACCGATGTCATAGGCCTGGCAAAGCTTATTAAAAAAAAAAAAAGGGCCATGCAGCCACCATGATTTGTCTCATTCTTTTGCCGGAAAGTGGTCACATAACTTCACGCTAGTTAGCGGGGCAAACCGCTCCGAGCGGTAGTGGTTGCGACAAGTTCCAACATGCTATAACATTTGGGTACTCACTAAGTTGGGGGACTTAGTGAGTTTGTCTTCTCATATGAATGTGCTTAACCTGTAATCTTCAATGAAACGGTTGTTCGATGTCTTATCTACGTATCTGGTACCGACTATATACAAATGAACTTTTATCAAGAATATAAGTATTGTGTTACTCTAAAACTGTGTCAAGTGAACTTATTTCAATTACCCTTCGTATTTGGGGTTATAATACGAATACATGGTGGCCAATTTATTTAATATTATATGTACCAGAAGGCTACACATGGTCACAAACTTAATTGTTCACAGTTAGGCGAAAGTGCTACCTCCTCCCCCCCCCCCCATTAACCTTTTCTGCCTAACAACTTCCTCCATCACAATTAAATTTCAAAAAAATAAACATGAACAAACTTTAATTTCGATATAAACCTTAACCGTTTCTAGAGGAGAGACATATTACATAGAAATCAGATGAGTTCATACAGAGGTTCAGTACACGATTACTGTTCACTATGATGAGAATGCTACAGGTGACATCATGGTGAAAATACATGAAAGAGACTTAGAAATCACACATTTTATGCTGATCCTATTTATCTGGGTGTTTATATTTCTGAAGTGGTTTTCTGGGCAATTTCTTAAATTTCATCAGCTGCGGTGAAAATCCATGCTTGAATTATGGTATAATCATCCATGTGATAAAGAGCTCAGTGTAAACATTCTGAATCATCTGTACGTTGATTGTTGCTTCTGCTGTCTTTGTTATGCTCAGTTACTTATGCCTGCTACATTATACATTTCAAGAACTGATTTTTTTATTAAATATTCTTAACTATTGATCAGTTTATATAGTGGATGAA
>JARYHS010012310.1:0-15532 GCA_031002005.1 Vandiemenella viatica
GAAAATGAAATCTCAATAGGGGACCAGACAGGTATTACCAAAAAAAAAAAATTTAGAAATTTTTTTGGAATCAACTGACCAGTTACGGACAAGCAGGATGGAACTTGCCTTGTGGTCAGCCAATCAGAAGACGGTATGGCTCCATACGATCCATGCCCGCTACGGATCCGCGAGACTTCCAGTGCAGTTCTAGTTGTCACATACGTACAATGGACCTGATGATGGTGGCAGAGCAAGCCGCCGAACGCTTGTCTTTCGGTACTACTATCCAGCAGAAAACCCGCGAAGATTTCGTATCAAGTCAGTTTCTATTAATCATTGCATTCACTCAGATGACAACAGTCATTTACTAGCCATCCTTTTTATTAAATATTGCAAAAAACATAAAAGTTAATACATTTAGAAAGTTTTCATAGTTCCAACTAGACATCAGTGGAACTAAAGTCCAAAATACTGCTGAAATTTTGCTATGTTTGAAATGTGGTATCATCAGAATTTTCCTTAGTCCAGAAACTGCCTGATTACATCTCACCAAAGGTGACGTGCACCCTTTCTTCACTGTCCAAAATTTACTGGCCAACTGTGTTGTTGGCAGTCAAAACACTATTATTTATACTAATTCCTCTTCTTATGAAAATGTCAATTTACATCACCAAGAATCGGGTATTTGCGGCTTTCAGATCCTTCTGGATTGTTCTGGATCAACCCAGGCACATTGTAATGCTTCACTAGTTTCAGTTAAACTTAGGCAAACCTCATAGACCATTTACTAAATTTTGTCTGATCACTCTTATATTTTGGTATGACATGTAATTAATTATTCTTAACATTTTATAATGTATTAAATTTTTGCTTAGAAGAATAACCACTGCTTACCAAAGGTGAAGAGTACTGCAGCATCAAAACACGGAAAAATAGGTACCCACTTAGAGCGTTGACATTTTGGGGCTCTTTTTTCTTCTTTGGAAATAGAGGTATCTGCCTGTTGGAGGTCAGGAACTAACTGAAGGCACAGGCGGATGGGCGTTGGATCGTGGTGGGGGAAAATCAACATGGTGGGGAATATGGATGGTAGTTTAGAGGCATGGCCCTACAATTATAAAGTGTATCATGGGAACAAGTAACAGACATGCAGATATAGTCGGCAGAAAATTTTCTTTTAAGTGAGTATGAAACATAATATACAAAAAAATACCTTAAAAAAAGATATAACTCACTACTTAAAGATTGACTCTGGTGAGTGTTGGTTCTGTTGGAAGAGATAGAGGGTGTGGGAATAGATTGAAAAGAAGGAACATTACTGGGTG
Source organism: Vandiemenella viatica (assembly GCA_031002005.1). Lineage (NCBI taxonomy): Eukaryota > Metazoa > Arthropoda > Insecta > Orthoptera > Morabidae > Vandiemenella > Vandiemenella viatica. Next base: position 1,308 of record JARYHS010012310.1, read on the forward strand.
TTATCTTAAATTAAGATCTGGCAGCAGTCTGGTGCTTAATTTATACTGGTAAGCCAGTCCCCACCTTCTGAGTTCACAGATGCTGGTCCGAGAGGACTTTGATGCCATGGACAGTAAAGCAAGAATTGTAATTGCTCAGACTACTGCAGTCATTGTTGATGTTACTTTGGTTACCTGGGTGAAACCCGGTCCCCTGAAGAAAGCTACAGAATGATGGCTCAACATCAGGTTTCAGTAAATTGATGCAGTTCTATCCAGACAACCAAGATGATAAGAATTTTAATTGTTGGTATCATGCATGTTTAGGGAGTGTCCATAAATTATGTTACTTGGTCTGTGGGGGGAGGGGAAGGAGGAATTGGCTGGAAAGCTACACTGGGCTACATTTGGGGGGGGGGGGCTTTCCAAGACAAGCAATGTAGCTTTTTCTTTATATTATTTGTCACAGTTAAAATAAGGTACAGAACAGAAAACAGTGTGTGAACATTTATTTCCGTCATTTAATTATCTCCGTATGTAATTTACGATAGTCTGACGATAAAACGGTTCAAAATTTCTGATGAAATTAATAGGGAAAAAAGCTACATGCCACGTGGTTGGGGGGTGAGGGGGGGGGAAGATTCACAAGCCACGTCGGGCTACATGGGGGGGGGGGGGGGAGGAAGGAGGGGGGTCTTAGGAGGCCAAAATGGAGCTCCGTGGTTTATGGACACTTCTTTACGTGACAAGATACTGGGTGGCCCGGTTTCTGGGTAAATACCATTTGTCTGTGTCTGTTCGTGTGATGGCCAGTGAATTCGTGGAATAACCTATATATAAGGCTGGGCAATGGTTGCACGTGTGATACATTCGGTGGGATGATACACATGTGGTGATTTTATGATGGGGAAGCTTTCCCGGGTTACTGGATTGGTGAAGGCGATGGAGGCATAGTACATGCTGCACAATTTGTTGTGGGATTTATTACAAAGAAAAGAATCTTAGGGCTGTCATATTTATGGACAAGGAGTTGGCATATCTACATATCCAAATAAGCAACTGTTTTATCATGAAAATTACTGAAATGATATTACTATGCCTTGTATTTCTCTCTTTATTTACAATCAAAACTTATTTATTTCTATTATTTGTTATGTTCTGAGTGTTAAGTTCCCTGTTATTGTTATCTCTTATTTATAGTTTGTCTTTAGTGCTGTAACTTCAAATTTATGTTCATTTTGGTGCTGAGAATGTTATGAGGGTCTATTGAGTTCTATCAGTGGCTGTGTCAAACGCAAGTCTTGCACAAGCCCAGTAACCTACCTCTGTTAAATTGAAAAAGGGGTTTTCACCCGAAATATTGTTTTTTCTTTGTGTGTTGTTTTGTGTTGCTGCTGTCCTCCTCCCTTCAACTTTGGTGAGTGTTGGGTTTATTTTCCCTTTCTTTTCCACGTAAATAATAATAATAATAAAATAAACATGATGAAAAAAAGATACTTTTAAGCAATAACCCTGACTAGGGGAAATTTAATATGAGCAAAAAAATTATTTGTAACAAATATATTGTATGCTGCATTTGGACATCGTCCCTCGACTCTTTTCTTTGACAGTAGTAACCAGAGGACATGTAATTGGCAATAAAATCTTTTATTGCTGGTGCTTAATCACTGGTGCCAAGCAGTTCTCTTTGATGTTGAATGTATGTATTGGTTTCCTTGGCACAATCAGCCTGTTGTCCAGTGAGTACAGTGTATGGAATTAAAAGATTATAATATGCTGTTTTTATTTATGATAATTATTTAGCACAGTCACAACTTATAGTCTACCTGATTTGACCTTGACTTTCGGCTATCAGTACTTCGTTCATAAAAGAAATTATTCAGGAATTATTAACATGGTCGCCTGGTTGTATAGGGGGGTTGGAAATGCTCTGCCAATATTTTTAACTGAACGAAACACACAAAGAAGTAAGTTGAGCACCAAAACACTATTTACTGCACAAAGTTTTTTCAGTACACCACCGACCACCAAACCATATTTATTTAGTTTGTCATCAAGAAGAATTAATGACTACCCTGAATAATTGTTCGTGAAGATTGCTGGTCCGTAGCGAGTGCAAGCATTCTTAACATTCCACATTTAGCGCAACACTGTACTTCGTTATATTGCAGTGATCGAAATACACTAGTAACAGCAGTTCAGCGTTTATAGTATTCACTCACCATTCACGAGTAGCCACTAGCTTATCTAACCGTAATAAACGCCGGCCAGAGCTAATTACACCTACGCAGAAGAGCGTAATTTGTATCCACGATGACTGCTGCTTTTAACAACACCATTCTCACAACAGTCAAACTGGCTAATCACTTTATCTTTGAGTGACTCGCTTCAACAGGCGTTACGAAAAATGACAGCCAGCCCTCATCCGTCGTGGTAGCACGAACAAAACTTCTTTTAACACAAGATTACTTCACTGTTCATTGCACCCATGCATACACGCGCTCTCGCTTAACACGCAACCTCCCGCCATAGATCAGCGATACTCCTCTCAATCGCTGAGATCGATAGTTGAACTCACACCCGTTAATCGACTTTACATATAGATTGAAAGGTCCGATAAGCTATTGTAATGTGACAAGTGGTTTCCCGATATCACTCCAGGTAAATGCTGGGATGGTTCCATCAAAATGTCATGGTTGAAAATGTCCTCATTATTTCCCTCAGAGAGTGCAGTGGTGGAAAATTCTTTCAGGTGGTGATAATTTCGATATAAATGACCTAGTAACTGTCTATCTTAACATCAGCTCAGTTAGCCTCTGCCGTAGCTGTCTAACCTTTTTCGGCAGTTCTACCAGGGAATGTGGGCCTACAGCTGATCGTGGAGCCCCAAGTTATCTATGATATTTGTGTAATTAACATTAGAAAAACGTAGCTTTGTCAGAGGTTTAGGTCACTTTTAATGCTGATAAACATTCCAACTGGGACCAGGATTTGGAACGGGGACCTCTCACTCCCTACTAACATGCCTTGACAAACCAGGCTTGCTCTTCTTTTAGACAGAATTGAGCTACTTCCATATACGGTGCTAAGGCTTCAAAAGGGTACAGATTACTTGAATATGCTATTGGTTGCTACAGTATACTAAAAAAATTTTATGGTACTACAACTTTGGAGTAAGGGCAAATGTTAATTGAGAAGAACTGCAACTGGTTTGGACATTTGTTTTTCCACTTAAGTTTAACAAAGGTGTTTACAGAATATCCTAGCTATTCCAAGACTGCTGGGGATATTAATAGTATTGTCCTTGTAATAATTTTTTGAAGAAAAAATAAGTCTTAAACAAGTGATTTTCAAATAGAAGTATACATCTGATTGAAGGTGAGCTTTAACATATGAAAGTGTGAACACTTATTTAACAAACATTTTGTACGTATCACATAGGAAATAGAACGATTATTGATTTAAATGTCAGTCATTAATTTGTATATTAACAATGTTTCTTATTTCAACTATTTGTGCAATAATATAAATGTGGTTACGTCACCGAGAAGTGATATGCTAGTGATTTAGTTAAAATAAGTAGAGCGATATAAATAATCAACTCAAACAACAGCAATATGGCACAGTTCAATAAAACCACAGATATAATGGATTTTTCGTGTTAACAGTTTACTACTGTGGGTGGGCATTGGAGTTCTGTAGTTTCTTTAGCTCTCTTCACTTACAAATATGATTTCTGTAACCAGTGTATACAAAGAAGCATCATTATACTATGTATTCTGGGTAATCTACAATATAATTCTGTAGATGTAAGATATTTCTGGAAAGAAAAAATGATCCATAGAAAAGGAATCATCTGTTTAAGTTTGTGTCTGGCTGTCTGTTTAAATGAACAGGATTCACACAAAAGCCAATTTTGATAGTTCTTGAATAATGTACAACTCCTGGGAGTAAAATACATTTCATTTTGATATGAAGTCTGAAAACTGATTAAAGTAGGAAAATAGGATAAACAATTGTGTATCAGATTTTAATTGTATATGATTCACACAAAAACTATTGATCCAATTTTGATGGTTTTGCAAATAATTGTAAGGAACCAGACCGATACTGGGGTTAAGTATAGCCTAAGTGCCTTAACTTACACTCTTGATGTGGACTCAAAGTTCTCAGTAAAACTTGCTAAATAATTTTGAATTGACCATGTAGCCTTGATAGTTCAACTCGAATGCTTCAGGTCGCCACAATATTTGTTGACCCACAAATATTGAAAAGGGTTATCAGTTAACTACGAAATAATAACAGTTCACTTTTCCAAAGTTCTTCAAATTTATTCAAATAAAATCAAAAGTTCAAAACAGGCATTCTAAAAGTTGATTTGGCTAATCGAACACTCTTTTCCAAAAGTTGCAGATTGTGGAGAGAAATCTAACCGACCGAAACCCCTTTAGCAAATTTACGAGTTCTTAACAGTCACTGAAGTTGCGATATAACACGACACCCCACATGGTTGCAAACAGTTCACTGACTAGCATAGCAAGTTACAACCCAGACGACATACTGGAACAGACGACGGACCGGAACAGACCACAGGCAGGAACAGACAAACCATAATGGCGGCGGGGTCTTTTTTATAGAAACGGCTAGAACCCGTGATGTCAGCAACTGTATCACATCTTTTTGCTTCCGCGTAGCTCAAAGTATGTGTTATTTATTTGACAATCCCGACTATTAAAAATGTTCAAACTTTGACAGTATCTGGACTTATCTACTAGAAGTCCGACGGCAGTCTCTTGAGAAATTTAGAGTAATTAATTTTAAAGTTTTAGCTGTTTAAGACTCCGCGTAGTGATACATTCAAATTTGGGTAAAATCCCTAAGTGTTCTAGAATTTTACGCGCGTGCACAACAATCCGTGACAATCTATTTTACAAAAACTTAATTACCGGACAAATACTAAAACTTTTGATGAAAACCCATATATGTATGAACTTGTCTTAATTAGGGCTATCCACTGATGTAAAATTTAAATTGATATCTCTTTTAATAAAAAGCTTATTTTTTTCTCTCAATTAAAATCACTAATTATACTTTACCAAATTATTTAATTTTATTGTCAAAATATCGGGGATAGTGCTGACTACAGCTGGTGGTAAAAGTTCGGTTGTAGCTTTACGCGATTTAAAGATATTGTAAATCTTAGAATTTCTACTTTTACGATTGCGTGCTTCAAAACTTGAACAAAGCGGAATATCTCTTAAACCAAACGTTTCCCGATATGATAAATACACTTTAAAATGATTTTTATGGTGAATTATAACTGTGAGCAAGATTACAGGAAAATTCCTTAAAGTTGAAAACTGCACTTCTCGAAATTTCTAAGTCCCGCCTAAGCAAAACTAGAATTTGCCAAAATTCTAAGGTGCTTACATAATGTACAACTGTTTGGCCTGAGGTAATACTAAGGTATGTTTCATTTGATATAATGCTGAAAATTTTAAGATAAAAGTGTACATAAATTAGTATCCATTTTTTCCTTTGAATGTGATTTACGCAAATACAATTGGTCTGATTTTTTAATTCCCACTGCCAAAATGCATAACAACGATTTTAGCATATGAATCCCATTTTATTATTTGTAGGAATTAAGATTCATATTTATTTTCTTGCTGGTGATAGTGATGGGCAAACCGATTCTTTTTGATGAATCGTTTGGAATCGATTCACTCCTCGCTGAGAATCGATTCTTTTAAACGACTCTTCGATTCTTTTCACATGATATTTTGAATGACGAAAATAGATAACGAGTTATTAACCAACAAGAAGGAAATGATTAACAAATTCTAACTAAAATAATAACATTTGTTTTTGATAGTTAAATTGTAAGTTATTTATTGCAAAAAACAATTTATTTTATTACTTAAACAAATGAAAATACTAATTTTACAATAAAAATGATTCAATTACAAGGTTTTTATTGCTATTTACAAAAAGCATTTTCGTTAGTTTTTGTGATGTGAGCCGACTTCTCTTTTCAGTCATTAACTGTCCAGCTTTCGAGAAAATCCGTTCACAAGGTACAGATGTTGCTGGAATGCAAAGTCTTTTTAGTACTAATTCATACAAATTAGGAAATATGTTCTTTCTTTCATTCCACCAGTAAAGAGGGTCCAAGTTTCTCGGGTAGAAGGGTTTCAGCTAAATTTTATCAACCTCTACAATAGCCGAAGCCTTTGCATCGGGTACATGAAGTCCCTGAAGTCGGCTGACGGACTCATCGAATTCATTCCAAATAGAAGAACTTGGTGTTGTTGGTGGTTTAGGTAATCCAGCTTCTCCCTCAGATTCTTCAAAACCAATTTCTGGCTGAGCCCTTGAACGTGACGACATAATTAGTCCCTTTACACTTGTAATAATGGTATTATAAGATTCTTGGAATCGACTAACATCCCCAAACCCTTGTTTCTTGAACCTTGGATCTAAGAAAATAGACTGGCCAACCAGTTCTACAGATTCTGTTCCGCCGAATCGTTTTGTCAACTCCTCCAGCAAACCCTCCCCCAGTTTCCTAACCTCCCCCAAAAGTTGTTTGTTTTCTAGATGTAATTTCACTCTTTTTCCCATGCCACGACCCAATATGCCTATCTTTGACAGGGACACCGTTTCTGAAGCAGACACCTCCTCTGTAACTTCAAAAAACACTTCTAACATATTTACGGCCTGTGTAATAGTTTTCCATTCAGTCTCTGTAAATGTCACACGAGAATTCACAAGTGCTAATACGGCTGTTATAGGCTCCTTAAGAGCTGAAAACCTATGTAACATGGTGTATGTGGAGTTCCATCTAGTAGGAACGTCCTGTTTTAATTTTAAAGTAGCAGTACCCATAGTTTTTTGCATCTCGTGCAATTTTGCAGTTGCATGGCTGCTTCTCTTAAAAAATTGTACCGTTGATTTTACCTTGTCAACAATATTCTCTATAGAACTCTTAATTGCAGATTGAACGGCCAGATTAAGGCCATGAGCAAAACATGTTATGTGCCCCAGGTTTAAAGAAGCAACAGCCGCTTTTATGTTTGCCGCATTGTCGGTTACCATTGCACACACTTTAAAACCGATTTGATATTGATCAAACACCCCTTTTACCCAACTAGCTATATTGTCAGCGGTATGCTTACCTGGAAATTCACTACACTCTAAAAGGGCAGATTTCAGATTTGTATTCTCATCAAAGAAATGAGCAGTGATGGCATAAAAACTCACGGTATTTAAACCTGTCCAGCCATCACAGGTAACGCAAACGGCGGGTGTCTTTTGTACCATTACTTTAATTTTCCCTACCATTTCATGATAAACTGATGGCAAGAGACTGGACGAAATGGTTTTTCTGCTGGGCAATTTATAATTGGGATTCAGCATTTTGACAAATTTTTTAAACTCTTCATTTTCTACTATGCTAAACGGTTGGTATTCATTGCATATTACTTTTAATAATTGTATATCAATGTCCCGACTAGTTTTGAGGGAGATACGTTTCTTGATATCTACAAACTGCCTCATTGTTGACTGAGCAAAGTCTTTTGGGAGCGTAGATTGTGACGACAAAGCAAGGAAGGAAACTGAGGCGACGTCGTCAGTCTGTGAAGAGGATGTGTCCGTCACAGACTTTACAGAGGTGCCGAAGTCAGAGCCATAGCTGGTTGTTCTTGTGTGGCTGAGCTTGATGCTGAAGGAGAACGATGGCGACTGTCGGATGTTTCCTTTGTAGGTGGCGACGAAGGTTGCTTGTCGAACCTGAAGAAATAGCGACTTCTGAATTGCAGTACAGGCATTTTCCCTTTTTATCCATCTTTTGGAAATGGTACCAAATCGAGGATCTAGGGGTTCGTGACTCGAACATTTTACCTGATGACAGATGAAATATGAGTGACTTTATGAGTCAAAAAATGGCAGATGCTTACATTATGACAGTCAATTAAATGTTACTTGCCTGATGCCTCGTGTTAGTCACTGAAGGGTGAAATGCGATTGTCTGATATCTGTATTGTTTCCCAGCGTAATTACCTTTAAAATTTTGAAAGTTTTTTTTTACATTAAACTTTGAATAAAGTTTTGATATTTGATAAATTATTAAGTTTTAAAAATTAGGAAACACATTTACTGCCAAGAAAGTCACTGGAAATTTTCATCATTTTCATGCATGCATAGAAGTACTTCATGATTTCACTAACAGATAATATTCTAATACAAAGAAATTGGTACCATCTTTTTTCTTGAAACCGTAGCTAACGATTACTGTAGTTTAATCGATATCTGCTTCCACTTCCGTAATAATTTCATTTCGAGCATTTGCTTGTTTCAAAGGCGTATATAGGGGGGGGCAAGGGGGCCCCCCCCTCCCCCCCGAAACCAATATGAATGTGACAAAATCGTATTTTGTTGGAGATACTTTTTTTTTTTTTGCTCTACAGGTAACTTAAGGCCAGCAGTGTAAAATAGGTGATTTTCAATCGTTCCCTCCTTCCCTTGGCCCCCAAACGAAATTTCTCGAGCCCCCCAAACCGAAATCGTGCCCCCCCCCCCCCGAAGAATGTATTCTATATTCGCCACTGGCTTGTTTACGAGATTTTCGTTACAATAAAAGAAATATAGGCGGAAGAAATTTCGGAAGGCGAAAATACGGTATTTTTTTATTGTGATAACGATTTAGTTACTGAGATTAACTGTGGCAATGACATTGTCTCACGAACTCTTAGATACTGATGTTGAATATGGAGCTTATACACTCAGATGAGTGAAGCGAGTTATATAAAATCCTGGATACATACTCTTAAGATAATCAGAAATATACCCTAAAATTCAATGAAATAAAGCTACTGGTTTAAAAAATATTAAAATATGATCTGCAACTCGGTAAAAATCCTGCCCCCAGTGACAAATAAATACCACAAAGAATGGAGACTGATGTGCTCATTCTTGGCAGCGGATGCATTATTAAAAAAGACTAGTATAAGTGTAAATGTAAATAATAAATACCTGAAACGTGAAACTGGACCGGTGACTTGAATGTAGTGAAGCACAAAAAGCAGGCTCTCCACTAACTATTTGAGCGCCCTTGCGCAATACCGATTACGCCGCCCCCTGTCTAACTACAACCAGTGGTGGATCTGGGAATTTTCCGAACCGGGTCAACAAAATGTGAGATTGCCACACTGTGAAATTTTCAAGGCTTCCAGCTAATTGTTGTCAAACCTCATTACTGATTCTAAGCCTTGTTGCAGATTGTAATTGTCGATTGAGATTGTTGATTTAGATTGTTGATTTTGTAGGTGGCATGTTTGTTACACGTCTCGCTAGAGGGCGTCCATAAACCACGTAGATCGAGCCAGGCCAAATAGCTTTTCATTCATATTATTTGTCACACTTAAAATGAGATACAGAACACTCAACACCATGTAAATATTTATTTCCGTCATGGAAAAAACTACGTGGGGAGAGGGGGGTTAGAGACATAAGCCACGTCGAGTTACTTGGGGAGAGGGAGGGTTCACAAGAAGCCAAAATGGGGCTACATGGTTTATGGACGCCCCTTACATATGCTCCAATTTTACTCCATAAATTTGGCAAATTTTTTTAATTTGCCGGATGGTGCTTTTCCCAAGTTAAACAGAGTATCACTAGCATTTTACCTACAAACCAATAAATCAGTGTTTGTTTAAATGGCATAATTTAAATTTTATATTTATTTTCTTGGTTTCAGTATTAGTATTAGTATTAGAATTTTGGGGGACGTCCAGAAATTACGTGAGGCTACTTTCCGGAAATCTAGACCCCCTCCCCCCCACCGTGAGACTTGGTGAGATTTTGCCGGACCCCCCCCTCCCCGTTGGTGAGATTTCATAAGATTTTCACGGAACCCCCTCCCCCCAGTTGTTCGACCAGGAGAAGTTTCGAGACTTTTTTTAGCTGTCGTGCTCCCCGAAAGAATGATACCCCCTCAAAAGCCGGTTTTTGGCCCTGTAAACTGGTATTTTTACGCTTTTTTTAGTTCTACACTCGTTCAAGTTCAAAATTTCACGTGAGCTATCCGCGACCCCCCCCCCCCCTTGGTGAGATTTCGTGAGATTTCCCCCCCCTAAAAAGTCTCACGTAATTTCTGTACGCTCCCCTATATTCATCGATGGCACTGTTCCCCAACGTCTTTTCGTTTAACCTTTTTCCTCGTAGAAACCTCACCAGCTGGAACAGTATATATGCCGCTTCAGCACCTGCTAATTTTTGTAATGGTTCCAATTCATAAACTTCGTTCATTTCTATTGCAAAATGTTTGCATTATCCACAAAATTAAGAACTGAAGAACTAAAACACTGATGAAGTTCGTATGATAATAACCGGACGCGCTCCATCGCAATTAAATTCAGTAGTCGATGCATTCGCAATTTGAAAAACCCACGCAACATGGGAATAGCAGATGACTCTGAAATCGGTATACTTTTCCCTGTCCTCAAATAATCGGGAAATACTTTATTTGTGGTAAAATATAAAAGTTATAGGACGTATAATTCATTGATAATTTATTTGTAAATCTAAATCTGTGTTGTGGTAGCATCTGTAACAGTCTGGAAGGAAACCCAAAAACTTATGACTAGTTCCAAAAACACTAGAAAAATGTGTATTTAAATTTAAAATACTTTTTATTTCTGTAATATATTTTTAATTTTCCTGTTCCAAAGATAAATATTCTTTATTTCCTTACAAATAAGTTGCCAAACCAAGAAACACGCCGTGGGAACTAAGATTGTGAATCGAAAGGAATCACGAGTTACGCAGATATCAAGAGTTAAAAAGAGCCGAATCCATGGAAGAGTCATTAAGACAGAAGTGAGCCGAGAGCAGTGAGCCGAGAGCAGTGAGCCGAGAGTCGTAAACATTATCGAGTTAACGACTCGGAGTCGACTCAGAACCTGGACGAGTCGGTGAGCGATTGCGCAACAACGGCTCAGCTCCTGAGCTCCCTCTTAACAACTCTTGAGTGAACCGTGACTCTTCCAAGTGAGTCGATTCCGCAAACGATTCTTTTAGACGAGTCGACTCTTTGAATCGATTCACGATTCTTTTGCCCACCTCTAAATGAGACCACACTAGGAACGAATCGCCTACAAATCTGCAAAGACATCGAGGCTTTAAGGAAGTCATGTCAAGGGCCACTGGGTCAGAACGTTCCACATAGAAGTTCGCTAATGTTTGAGACAGCGGGGACCCCAAAGCCACGCCATCCGTTTGCTCATAGAATTCAATCTGGTATATGAAGTAAGTGGACGTGAGGGTGTGTGCAAAATATTCCAGAAGTTAAGATCAAAATGTTCACTTAGGAGTTCAACAGATTCCCTTAAAGGATTCCGCATAAACAACGACGTGACGTTCAAGCTTACCATAATATCACATTCTAACTTCATCTCACAAATTCAGCAGAAATTTTATATGATGTGCACATTTACCAACCAATACACTTAAATGCGAGTGATATTTAGCCAACCTATAGCACTGACTATCGGATAATGCTCTTTATTCAGTTTTCTGTAAGCCGTACAATCTTGCTGGTCTTGGAGCTTGTACAGTTAGATTTTGATCTGAAACTTGAGGGTGGGTCTAAATAACTCCACATTTCCACGTCCTTCGTGTACAGGGGGCAAATAGTACGAGCAAACAGATGACGTGACTATGGGGTCCCCGTCGTCTCCAACAGTATCCAACTTCCATATGGAACATGTACTGTACCTCTTAACGCGGCTCCTTTAAAGAACAAGTGAGGATGCATATTACCAAGTTACAAGCTTTTTCGAAACGAATACAATCTACGCTGGTGAGAGGTTAAATCGAGTTATATTATGGGTAAGCTCAGAGATCCAGCTCCTTTGGGAAAGACACGTATTTGCCATCCAAACAGCTATAAAATAGATAAACCTAGGGCAAGAAGATGTGATAAACAGCACATGGCCAATGATGTTACCGAATAACCATTCAATAGTCATAAGCTATTTTTAAGAACTATAATAATCAAAAATATGAAGGCAAAAATTTCCACACTATGTAACTTGTTTCACAAGACAAAAACTGAATACAAAACAAAAACAAAAATTATGAAAATACTTTATTACTAACAATGAAACCATATTACAGATAAAGATTAGTTAGAAAAATGTAATCACTGGTACAATTTAGACTATTAGTGCTTGAAATTGGTTTCTTCTATTCAGACATTGGAATTTTACAAAATGTTAATCAAAAATGTATAAATATTACAAGTTATCTTGCAAACACTCTTCTTCCTGTTCATCATCAAATTCGGCATCTTCGTCTGCTGTGGCCTCCTGATACTGTTGGTATTCAGATATAAGATCATTCATGTTAGACTCCGCTTCCGTGAATTCCATCTCGTCCATACCTTCTGCAGTATACCAATGCAAGAAGGCTTTACGGCGGAACATAGCAGTGAACTGTTCAGAGATTCGCTTAAACAACTCCTGAATTGCGGTGGAATTTGCTATAAATGTGGCTGCCATCTTCAGGCCACGAGGAGGAATATTGCAAGACTGCAGTTTTCACGTTGTTTGGTATCCATTCCACAAAGTAACTGCTATTTTTATTTTGAACGTTTAACATTTGTTCATCAACTTCCTTCATAGACATGGGACCACGGAATATGGCTGCAACTGTGAGGTAACGTCCATGGCGTGGGTCACAGGCAGCCATCATATTTTTAGCATTAAACATTTGCTGAGTAAGCTCTGCAACAGTCAAGGCACAATACTGCTGAGAGGCACGAGATGTGAGTGGGGCAAAACCAGGCATGAAGAAATGAAGACGCGGGAAAGGCACCATGTTGACTGCAAGCTTTCTCAGATCAGCGTTGAGCTGACCTGGGAACCTGAGACATGTCGTCACTCCAGACATGGTCAGGGAAATCAGGTGGTTCAGATCACCATAGGTTGGAGTGACCATCTTTAGTGTGCGGAAGCAAATGTCGTACAGCGCCTCATTATCTATACAGAATGTCTCATCAGTATTTTCAACCAGCTGATGTACAGAGAGCGTTGCGTTGTAAGGCTCAACAACGGTGTCTGAAACCTGCAAATAGTGTGGAAAATCAGTAACAGCTTAATATTATGCTTTGATGCTATTTATCAATAACGCTAGTTGATAAAATTACTATAAACTAACAGTGATCTTTGCCTACAAGTTTATGTCTAAAAGAAACCATTATCAGTTTTAATAAAAAGATTTGACACTAATGAATTTAGAAAGCTTAAAATTATCCTAGCTAATACGGTACCTACAAATCAAATGTTTCAAATCTGTTTACACGGACCTTAAGAACAGAATGTGTAAAAATTTATCTATTAAACAACCAGTAATAGGAATCATGCTCTGAAAATATTAAAATCAAACTAAATATCTTTCGATAGCTTTAAAACGCTCACACTACTGGCAATTTCCCTACACATTCACATTTCTCCCCCCCCCCCCCATTTTCCCTGTCCTCACCTACGTTTACCTTGTGCAAATTTTATTTTTGTTAATTATTCATCACCCTCTTTGTAACTTATTCCAAACCCTGACCCTTTCACCTACCAAAGATATTTTCCCAAAAGACTCACCACCAATATTCGCCTTGCGCACTTCAGCGACTTCACGCTCATGTCTTCGAATGAAGCATTCCAGCCCGTTGCTCATATCACTTACCGATTGTGTTGTGCAGTAAGTTCCAGAGACAAATCTGGCAGCACTTGTTTCAACCCCCTGCAACCTCCGTATCTGATAACCAAAATGTGTATTCCATAATACACCTTTATATTCAAGCAATGTTCTGGACAATGTTATGAAAACCATTTCGTTTACTTCTCTCAACAGGTACAGGAGTTAAACTTCCCCCCCCCCTCCCCCATTACCTGTCGAATTTATTGAGACCAGTTTTGTTGTCAAATGTATACCAAGATATTTATATTTAAGTCTTCAACATGAAATTCTTTCCCGGCCTTAAACAATTTTTATCTGTGTACTGAATTAACCGACTCTTCGCATTGTAGTACCAACCTATCATTCTGAATAAAATCCTCCATGGCAGAGTTTCTGAAAATGGGGTACGCGAACCCCTATGGTTTCGCTAGTTGATCGCAGGCAAGACAATATTTCCGTAATGGCGTATAGCAAGCACAGTGGTGAATATTGTTCATTGTTGCCATTGT
>JARYHS010012311.1:0-40787 GCA_031002005.1 Vandiemenella viatica
AGAATAGAGTATTAATTCGTAGGTAACAGTTTAAATAACAAGGCCTTAACGGAGATAGTGCATGTTATTAAATGGTCTTGTGAATGCTGAGAATTAGCGACGTTGGTGAATTGGTCGTTCCAACAAATCAGTCATGTATGTCATTGAGTATGTTCTGAGGAACAAAGATTAGTGCCAACTTCAAAGAGCTTCCGTAACGTCATCAGTAGCTTCATGAGGTTTGTACTGCCTCCAGCATAAAGCACTGACGTTTCAGCCATGGCATCTGGTCATCATCAGGACTCAACCTTGTGCCCAGATGTTCTCAGCTTTTATAGTGGTGAGAGTATCGAATTTATCATCCAGCGATTACTCAAAGATACAATGTTTGATACTGGAGGATTTAATTAATTTAATTTGATTGCAATGGAGCACACGCTCCGGTGGCAATTTCCCTACACACCTATCTTCCCCCTATACATTTGCCCTCTACAAATTTTAACTTCAAATTCTTAACGTTTTCGGTAAGTTATTCAACATTTTCATTGGTAAGACATTCCAATCCCTGATATCCTTTCCTAAAAAAGTGAATCTTACCACACCCTTGTGCCTGAAATCGAGTGCCAGCTTGTGGTCCTGGTCATCTTTTCCGTTCCTTGAAATACTTTTCATACCTACTGCAATATCTTTCCATGCCTCATCGCCAGTATACACCCAGTACACTCCCATGACCCCCCTCTTGTCTTGCAATGATTGTCTTTAATCATACTGATTATTTATTAATTTTAACACCTATTCATACACGAAATTTCTGAGTAATCGATGATTTGAAGGGAATCGATAGTCAATCCACTATAAAAGTGAGAATACAAGGACACGATATCAGTCACCCCCTAGTAGTCTGAGCAGGCATTGTGACCCCTGAAGAAGACAGGTGGTCTAAGTTGAAACGTCGCGAGACAGGACTATGGATTAATCTCGGGAAACAATTTGTAGCATCATGACGAGTTAGAAAATCGCTAATTCTTTTATAAGTTTCAATTACATGAGGTATTACATTCTAAAGTGAGTTTTGAAGGGATAGTCCATATAGAAACAGGTAGTGCCGATGTGGTGGTGTTAGTCAGCTTGTAACAGCCCTCATACCTGAACTTTAAGTAGAATTGTACTGTATGAAGTATTTGTAGTGAGCTAAAGTTTGCTTGAATATGATCTGGTATGTTTGTTTCACAATTAATTGTAAATCAGTGTATATAGACTTTGTTTCATGAAAAGAAATTATTTAAAGGCCAATTAATGTTCCAAAAATACATGTTTAATATGTTAATGTTCCAAAAATATCTCGCGGAAGCTTTTGAAGTGTTCGGGAAAGTTCGATAGAGCCTATATAAAGAGATCAGCAGAAGGACAGTAAGGTAGTTTATACAGATTCAATTTGAGACTGCCAAGGACTGCGTTAGTAGCAGCATTGAGTGCAATCTTAGGATTTTATCTATGCCTGTAAACAGTATCGTTGACGTGTTTGGTGAAAATAAACGGAAGTTTAAACTGAAATACATTGTGGACTATTTAATTATCTTATTAATTAAACCACGAAGAATCTTACAAACTCATTGGCTACTAGAGAGTCCGGTCAACCGAGGCTATGAATGAGCGGCTGACCCGAGTCCTACCTCTCCTTCCTCAGTCAGCTTGGTGCTGATCTATCAGTTTAATCAGTAGCTAGTCGGAGCACGTGTTGGCTCATAAGACAGTGTTGCCAGTTCTGTTACCTCACGGATTTTGTAAGGAAAAATTTACTGCTCAGCCAAAACATTATGACACCTACTTACTAGCGTATTGGTCCACCTTTCTAACGCAATACATTAGCGATTCGGTGAAGCATGGATTCTACAAGTCCTTGGTAGGCTTACAGAGGTATCGGACATCAGATTTCTATGCACAAGTAAAGTAATTCTCTTAAATTACGGGCCAGCGGTTTATGGGCGCGGTGGCTGGTAACGAGCATCTCGGAAACGGAGAGGCTGGTCGGCTGTTCGCGTGATACTGTAGTCAGCATCTCTGGTAAGTGTTTGAAGGACAGTGAAACCAAGAGTAGGCGACAATGTGGGAGGTCGGAGGTTTGCCCGCTGTGTACAGCAGGATAGGGTGTGATCTGTGCCAAAAACGCAATTCCTGTGCTCTGACACACTTCTGGAAGCACCAGAATTGTACTCTTCCGTCAGATCTGCCACAGATCACCCCCTATCCTGCTTTACAGAGCGGGCAAGCCTCCGACCTCCACGTTCTGTTATGTGGCGTGGACGTCCACCACATTGTCGCCTACTCGTGGTTTCACCGTCCTTCAAACACTTTCCATAGATGCTCACTACAGTAGCACGTGAACAACCGACCAGCCTCTCCGTTTCCGAGATGCTCATTGCCAGTAGTCGCGCCCACAAACCGATGGCCCGTAATTTAAGGGAATTTCGTGACCTGTTCGTAGACATCTGGTGTCAGATACCTCTGGAATGTTACCAAGGACTTGCAGAATCTATGCTACGCCGAATCGCTGTTGTATTGCGTTAGAAAGGTGGACCAATATGCTAGTAAGTAGGTGGTCATAATGTTTTGGATGATCAGTGTAGTTAGCTTTTACACAGAGCCGAGATTTTGTTATTTAATATTTTCATTTATAATGCATTACATTTTTAATCTCTATTGTCTTTCCTTAAAATTTTATAAAGATGTAATACAAATTGTTTTGTTAATATATCGGAGATAAAGTATTCGGTTCAAGCTGGTAAGTAAGTCTGAGTATCTTTGGAAAGTGAAAAGTAGAAGAATGTGAATATCTTTGTGACAGGGGCGAAGAAGGAGTAGTGGTGGGTAGAGGTACAGGGTGTCCAGAAAAGGACTCCCTGATTTCAAAATTAAATATCTCTAAAACAAAGATCGATAGAGGAATGCAGTAAACGGTATGTTTATTGTGACAGCTGTAAGAAGTGTATACAGCAGTGTGAAATAATAGTTACAAAAGCTGCTAACAGATGGCGCTGTACGCTCATATCAGCATACATAAGTGAAATAATCGTATGAAAACAATCTTTGCAAACAATCACATCACAATGTTTTCAAAATGTTCACCATTGGCACGTTTCAATGGTGGAACTGATCGCCCTGAGCTTCGGATCACTATTTAGGCATTACGTATGGCGATTACAGCGCCATCTGTTAGCAGCTTTTGTAACTATTATTTCACACTGCTGTATACACTTCTTACAGCTGTCACAATAAACATACCGTTTACTACATTCCTCTATCGGTCTTTGTTTTCGAGATATTTAATTTTGAAATCAGGGAGTCCTTTTCTGGACACCCTGTATATACTAGTGTGCGTGTACCTCACTCGGCGCGCGAGGGAATTATTAATTTGTGGACTATCCAATAGGACAACGAAAGACTTGCCAGAACATAAGACCTTGCTGTTAAGAGACGCTAAGCAGTTAAAAAAGAAAAAAAAACCAGAACATACGATTTGCCCTTCAGTTAGAGACGGTGTGAGGCAAGGTTGTAGTCTATCTCACTGCCTCCAGCATCCGTTGTAACTCCAGTACTGGACTCGCCGACGTCACCGGACCCGTCTATAGCCTCGTCATCACCGTCGAGTACTGCCATGTCTTCTCAGCCTTCGACACCATCGGACGTGACGTCACCTGCATCACCGACCCCTGCAATGCGTGTTCCGCCAGAATTACCGCCGAGCGCTTTTCATATTACTGCTCGGGAACATTCAAGGATAATATCGATTGCTAGAGATCGGTATCGCTGGATTGATTGTAAAATTAGAATCTTTGTTAATGTATTCTGGTAAGTTCCGTGATGTTCGATGGTGTAATGGGAACTTACTCTGAAAGATTTTTACGGCTATAAATTTTTTTATGTTCACAGTATGTGGAATTATAATTACATTGCGACAAGCTAAACTAATTCACATTGTCGGCGAAACAAAAACTGTGGTCGGTGGAGAAACCAGTGTATTATCAAATATGGTGGACTATTATTGCCACTATATATAAAGTGATTAAACAAAACTGTTTCTTTTACGTGGTGAACTGAAATTAATGTGACTAGTTGATATAATAAACATGTCTCAATTTTTGCCAATCATAATTGGATAACCATAATTGCTGCTGTTGTAATTGAAATTATTGGAAAATATCAGTCGGTGGTTTGGATAGTTCTGTCTCAATCGGTTCATTAAAGTGTGTGGATAAAATAAAAATATTTTTCTTCCATAACCGTCTGACTGAGGCTATCGTGTTTTATAAGAGTCAGTAGAAACAGAAGTTCCGATTGCCAGGTAGTAATATTAGACGCCATTCAGTGTGATGTAATGTTCCAAAAATGGTAACGTGTTTATTATTACTATTTTTGTTCAGTAATATTGTAGATTGCAAATATTTTTACACGCTGTTCTAGTTGCAACACCAAAGGCTCCAGAAACTCCAGACCCGATCCATGTGCGTGACATCACAGATTCAGCTGCCACGGCAATAGAACTGGGGCCGGTGCCACTAGTTTTGTCATTCTACGTTGGGAAATCAAACCTTCTGCTTACCCAACTAATGCTCTGCACTTAACTACCCCTGTACTGCTGGCCCGATCCACAGGGAATCAGAATCTCGTCATCGTGTCCCTCGGAGGACTTTGTTTCAATCGTATACAAATTCCAGGAAGGAAGTATCACCCACAAATGTATTCCATCAACCACCAAGCCAAAATCGTCATCCCAGAACAGGAAACCACCGCCCAATTTCTTTCAATGTTTCAGATGTCAAAGAATCAGTCATTACGCCCATGAATGCAAGGAGAAGGAGCGGTGCGTCTGTTATGGAGAAGAGCACAATGCTATAGCCTGCACTCGCCCAACAATAGACACAGTCTGCTGCAATTGCAACGGATCCAACACAGCCTGCTACAAGGGCTGTTGTATCATCACAGTTACCTTCCGCCGACTGCGAAGTAGTGCCTGAGGAGCGGATTAACACATTGTTTTTGAGCCAGTCTGTAGGAGTCTAATACGGAATGTACGCGGCTCACTTATCGAAAACGTTTGGCGATACAGCTACTGTGCAATGTAATTTTAGTGTCTGGACTTTCTCTAAGGACAACTTGACGTTGTTGATTTGAACTGTGAGCGTCAAAAGTAAAGTTGGAGCAGTACTGAGACGAACTGCGAACATTAAATTGTGATGATAGATAACTTAGTTGAAAGCAGATGTAAATGCTAATTTTCCTTGAGAATTCTGTAATCTTTTGGATGACGAAGTTTCGATTAGCCTTTATCTTGAAATTTGGTGGTGGCGAACCAGTTCGTGAGTGTTAATGTGCTTTATTAATAAACTTGTCGTGGACACAATTATTTATTAATGAACGCAATGACTTTTTATTAATTATTATCCTACTTACTGCTTAGAACTGGCTTGGTTTCATCATATGGCGACCGTGGCATTGACGAACTATATTAATCAGTAAATTAATTAACTGCAAACATCTTACAGAACTTAATAACTGTTATCAGGACTTTACTTAAATAAAACCTATTCCAAAAGGACACTAATGTCCTACATTGTCCAGCGTTAAAACATACAAAGAATAGTGGCGAGCAGAGAGGTAACAGCCGCATGGAGCCCGAGAACATCAAGGACAACGAAGCTGCCCCACCGCATCAAGAAACAAAAAGTAAGTAGCTAATATCCAAGAATTATGAAGCGGCGTCCAACACAAGCAGACCATCTTGCTGCTTGCCAACAACAACTAAACCCAAGGAAGCCATAATAAGAGTCGTGGGACTCCCCGATAAGCTCAGGAGCACCACATTCCAGCGGATGGCGCACCAGCAACAATCAAACTCACGGCTGCCACTGTTGCCAGCGAGAGTTCCTGCCAAGTACACTAGGAGCCCAGATTACAACAATCATAGAACTGCTGACGAAACTTACCACAGCTCTCATCGCCCAATCATAAGAGCCTCTCTGCGGAGACGTTGACCATTCCTGAAACAAACAATAGCCAAATAAAATATAGTGCTACTACTTAGCAAAATATACAGTCAATCACCATCCGGATCAGGCAAGGCCAGAGAAGACCAACTAACTGATGACAACCGCATGTGAAATGGAAGGAGATGCACACTTGGGGACCAATGTCTTGTCAGATGACCACTGCCAGGGTGCCAGGATTATAGTCTATCCTAGTTAATATTCAACATGTATGTAGAGGAAGGTGTAAAGGTAGTTACAAAATATTTTCATATGGGATAAGTGTTCAGAGTGGGAAAAATCAGTATGCTGCGATTTTCTGATGACATTGTCTTGTTAGCATACCAGGCTGAGGATATTGAGAAGTAAATGAATGGCATGAACAAAATACCGAAAGAACATTTTGGGCTAAATATAAATCAGAGCTAAACAAAAGTGATGAAATGTAGCAGAAATGATATCAATTACAGTAGATTAAATATAAAAATATGATCAGATGCAATAGCAGAAGTAAGTAAATTCTGCTACTTGAGAACCAAAATTGCAACCCATGGCCAAAGCAAGAATGACGTTAAAAGCAAAGTAATACTAGTAATGAGAGCCTTCTTGAAAAAGCGAAATCTTTGAAATGTTGATCTAGGACTTATAAATAACTTTTTAAAACCCTTTGTGTGGAGCACAGCACTTTATGGTAGTGAAACAGGGATTTTATGAATACCAGAAAGAAATAAAATTGATTCATTTGAAACGTGTTGCTAGAGAAGAATGCCGATTTTTAAGTGGACAGTCAAAGTAAGAAATTAACGAGTTTTGGAAGCGATTTTTTTTTTTTTAACTTATTGCCTTACGCCTCGTCGACGGCTAAGGTAATTAGAGGCGGGAAAGGACTGGGGACAAGGAACGGGAAGGAATTCGGCCATGTCCTTTTGAAGGAAGTATCCCGGCATCCGCCTGGAGTGATTTGGGGAAACCACGGGAAAACCCAAATCTTCATCCACCCGCGCTCGGTTTGGAAGTGATTGGTGAGGAAAGAATTTTGTGAAAGTGTCTTATAGAAAGAAGAGACAGGCTGGTAGGTCATATTTTGAGAAATGCGGGATTGGTTAATTTGTTAGTAGAGGGAACAGTCGAAGGTAAGAACTGTAGAGGAAGACAGAGATTAGAATATATGAAGCAGATAATTGAGGACGTGGGTTGTAAGGGGTATGTAGAGATGAAGAGGTTAGCACAGGATAGGAAGGGTTGGACAGAGGGTGGTGGGTGAACGGTTAACGCTGTGGCCTCGCATTCGGGAGGACGCGGGTTCGAATCCCCGTCCGGGCATCCAGATTTGGGTTTTCCGTGGCTTCCTTAAATCGCTCCAGGCGAATGCCGCGTTGCTTCCTCCGAAAAGGCCATGGCCGAATTACTTCCTGTTCCTTGTCGCCAGTCCCATCCCGCCTCTAATGACCTTGACGTCGACGAGGCGTAAAGCCGTAAGAAAACAAGGAAGGGATGGAGTAATGCAACAAACAAGTCGATAGATTGATAAATAAATAAAAGCTGTAGTTATGCCTGCAATAGTTCAGTCGTCAGGGTGACAAAGGCATCGCGTTAAGAAGAGTCTCTTCCAAACCACCTTGAGGTGGTGTAAGGTCCCCTTCAACCTAACAGCGCCATTTATATTGGTGATGAGGCGTGGAAAGATATTGGTGTGAGAATTGAAAGTAATGCATGGAAGGGAATAGATGACCATGACCACAAGCTGGCACTCGATTTCAGGCACAAGAGTGTGGGAAGATTTTCTTTTTTAGGTAATGGTGTTAGCGATTTGAATTAGTTACTAAGAGAAATGATGAATAATTTACCAAAAACAATTAAAGGATTTAAAGTTGAAATTTGTAGAGGGCCAAAGTAGGTTTGTACAGGAAAGGGGGATGATGGGCGTCTACGAAAATTGCCACCGGCGCGTTCGCTTAATTGAAATTTTAATTAAATATTCATTCGTTTTCCAGTGAAGTACCATTGTTACAACCCGATTTCTCTCGCAGGCATATATTTGCTTAGTTGCTATAAGTTATATTTGTGTAGAAAATGTAGGTGTTAATTAATAGTAAGTTTTTTTCCCTTCTTATTGTATGATTAGTGGTTTATAGTGAGATCTTCTCCGGTAGTAATCCGTATTGATTCCGACTTTCCACGGTTTCTTAAAATACCTCCGAGCCGATGACAGGATTTTTCGTTTAGAAGGCTGTGGCTGAACTCATTTCCGTTCCTTATCCAGTGCTGCCAACCCAACTGATTTATCCGAAGGTCTCTGGATTTCTTTTTTAAGTAGAATCTATGATATTTTTTTTTTTTTTAGTATTTATTGACCTATTCCGTTGTTCATGTTTTTGATAAACTCTCAGAGTATAATGTTACTGCATTACAGAATTGCCAATAACTGTGAATCGTTTCCCTGCAACCAATCGCGTGAAACAACAACTGAAATGAAATGAAGCACATAATTTTATAGATTATCGATTTAAATTCAACCTTAAGAGACCGTAATACAGAACCATTGGCGCGGTGTTTATGCACGGTTACACGCTCGTTGGCGCGCCATTACAAAGCAGTGCCTTCCGAGAATCAAACAATGTCCGCGTAACCGATACCCGAGAATTAAACGGGTCGCAGCTTAATATTTGGAGCAGCAGGATTCACAAGAAAAAGTTCAATCAATAAATCAACTCATGGTTACAATTTTACTGTTGCAGAAATCATTGTTTTTAAACTAGCAATTCATGTATACATTTGCTATAGCGGAAAAAGGCTCTAACGATTTTGATGAAACTTTATATTTAAGTAACGTTTTGCTTTTCAAGTTTATCTGTATAGTTGTTTTCCCAACAAAAACGCGATTTTACACAAAACGAGCAATTCTCATATTTGATACCATAGAAACGACACTAACGCCAACTCTTAGACATTTCGGGTACCAGAAAGCAGACTCTTTGGTCACAGCAAGGTACTCTTATATCTCTACACGAACAATTCTTCGTTGTCAGTCACCGAATGGCAATATAATATTGTGGAACTAAGTAAATGCAAGTATATTTATTAATAAAATGGTAATTTTATTTTGAAGAGTATTAAATAAACACAAGTATGTTTAGAAATGAAAGGTATTTTATTTTTGAGAGTAGTAATAAATATCAGTTTTATTGCAAAAAAAAAAAAAAGTTATCATGAAATACTATATGTATAGTTGTAAAACATTTAAAACGTAAATATATAAGAAATAGATAAAGGCTTGGTCAGATGTGATTTTTTCAAACTTCTTTACTTTCCAAAACTTTACAAAAGTAATTAGCAGTTGAACTGTGATCATCGTTTGATTTTTGAACTTATGTGTCTTTAACATAAATATAAATATTAGTGACTCTACGACCTCGTGAAAAAAGCCACGTACGAAGAAACAAGTTCGAGGTTAAAGGGAAGTATGAGAATAGTTTTATCAGAGTGAACAAGTTAGCACTGATGATGTACTCGTGTAAGTGAGTTACCACTAAAGTTGCACCATTATTTAATCTCTGTGAAAGATTTATATTTAACACAATAACAGCATTTTTCTTAAAAAGCAATTTATGAGATGGTAAACCAAAAGATCTCGGAAACGGGTCTAGAGATTTGGATGAAATTTCATATGTAGATAACGACCTCATTTTAAAGTTTGTAACACGATTTTACAACAACAACAACAAAAAAAGAGAATAATTCTTGTATTTGGTATTTCTTAAAATGCTCTAAAGCCATCTCATGGACTAAGTTAGGTTTCTACAATACATCTAATCTGTCCAGTCTAATACTATTATATGATCTTGTATATAGCAGTAAAATTAATTTCTCACAAACTTCTTTAAGGATTTTGATGAAATATTGCATACTGAACAGAAATCGAAAGATGTCGAGCAAAGATCGGTCACACAGGTAATGTTAAATTTAATGTGAACAAAGAAAATGTTTGGTCCTAAAAACAGTATCCGTAGCAGTAGCAGCGATGAAAGTGACGCTATATGAAACATGTTCAGAGATATGTCATGCCTATTTTCATTGTAGAATATGATCTTGTGTTTGAAACTCTAGAGTCTTGGAAATAAAGTAATCTTTATTTTGACCCTATCTTCAATAATTATTGTTTCAGGCTTTCAGTTAGGGAGTCTCCGGATTTTTGTACCCAATCTACGGAAATTGTAGCGGCCATCTACGGATATTCAAAGTCACCTAGTTGGCAACACTGCCCTTATCCCAATCCCTTCCCTTTTGGTTGAATAGGGTAGCCCTACAACAGCCCTCCTCCTGGGAAGAATGAGACATGTGAAAAATAAATAAATAAACTCACTGATTTTAAAGAAATGTGGGATGCTAATATTAGTAATCATAATTTTTTATCGCAAGCTGTTTCTGAAGGTAGAGTCATTATGATTAAGTAAAAAGCACCTCATACTTTTCTTACGTTACAGTTATTAATTTAATCAGTTACTTTTTCTGATTTTAAGCTAATTAAGAAATAGTTGCACATGCTAGCAATGCTGAATAAAAAATTAATTTTTAGAGGTTATTTAACTTTTAACTTCATGTTTTTGCAGAAGCGTGTATTTTAAACTTTAATTTCTTTAACTATACCAGGGTAATTTTATTTTTGTGAAAAAATAATGCTGACATCTGTAACTGGGTCAAAATTCAACTGTAAAGTTTCACTGCATTACGGGTGTGGTTATGCCGGGAATTGTTCTGTAGCCGTAACCACCACCAGGGGGTTTACTTTATGAAGAGGCTGATATAGTCTCTTCCAAACCATCTCAGGGTGCTGCAAGGTGCCCCTCAAAATACAAACCTCAAACAGAGACTTTTGTTTTCTAGTATAGTGGTATTAGTAAAACCAGATTTCTCTTGCAGGCACATAGTTGAATTATTAACATAAGTAATATTTGTGTATTAAGTTAAATTAGCTATGTTTAGTAAGTCCGTTTCTTCCCCTTGGGCAAGGATTGATTTTTTTTTGTATGTGTGATCTGTTCTCAGTAATACCATTTTGATTCCTGTGTTCCATGGTTTCCCGAAATCACTCCTGGTGAATGCAGGGATGGTTCGTTTAGAAGGCCATGTCCGAACTACTTCCAGTTCCTTATTCTTATCCTTCCCTAGGCTTCTCATGAGAAGTATGGAACTATTTTTTTCTTTTTTTGTGTGGAGTGGGCTGATTAGGGATGGGCAATCAAAAAACTATATCGATAAATATCGAAACGATATTTACAAACACTATCGATATATATCGGGGGAAAAATATCGATATTTCGATATTTTTGTCTAAAGGGAGTAATTATCTAAAAAAAAAATCATAAAATACATCAGAATATTTAAGAAAATTCTGAAAATTAAAGACACAGGTAGAAATTATACAAACATTTATTAATTTATTATTTTTTTCAATCAATCAAACCAGTATTCGTCTGATCTGGACATCAAAAGGAGTCTCCGTTTTATGTGCTCCCCCGTCAATCTTCTCCTGTTGTTCTGCACAGCTAAGTTGACTGCAGGAGCCACTCTCTCGGACGACACAGAAGAAGCTTGACATATAAGGTATTTCAGCGCGCTGGAGCACTGGCAATTCACCCAAAACTTTACTGGGTCTGATTTTCTGTCTATTAATGGTTGGTCCAGATACTGCTTAAGCTCATTAGGAACTGAGCCAGAGCTTGGGATAATAGCTTTTCATGTGCGGACCAAATTGATGCGTTATCTGCGATATATTGTGTTGCTGCTGTAGACCTTACTTCTGGAGAACTTTGTCCTCGTCGTCTAAGTTCCAAGCGAATATCATTACTTATTGTAGATATCGCATTTGACACACCGATTGGAGAAGTGAAGTGTATACGTTTGAAACGCGCGTCCAAAATAGTAGCTGCTGCAAGGAATGTATTTCCTTCTAAAGGACTTAATTCCTCATGAATTCTTTGGAGTAAAGCTTGTTTTTCATCATCAGGGCTTGAACAGTAAGTTGCAATTTCTAATCACCAAACCTCTCTACATTGCGTATGGTGCAAGGGCATACGATGTTGTTGATGGTGATTCATCCGTTGGATGGGAATGTTAAGCTTGACGCCCCCTTTAGAATGTTTCGCAAAAGTAGGCCTGAACATGCCGACACCGGCTTCCAACCTCTCCCTTCTTTCATCTCTCATCCACAACACTCTATACCGAGCCACACATTGTCACTGTCATACACACTTAGGAGCACTGTCACACTAAGGAAGTAAACGGGGATTTTTTTTTAACTGCTTAACGTCTCTTAACATTGAGGTCTTTAGAGACGGGAAAGGATGGGGGACAAGGAATGGGAAGGAATTCGGCCATGGCCTTTTGAAGGAAGCATCCCAGCATTTGCCTGGAGTGATTTGGAAAACCATGGAAAACCCAAATCTGGATGCCCGGACGGGAATTCGACCACCCTTCTCCCGAATGCGAGGCCAGAACGCTAACCATTACACCACCATGTTCGGTGAAAAGGGAAACCACGTCAGTTCATCTTCCTAGGACTTTCCTTGGAGGGATATACATCACCCATGGTAATCGCCTACAACTTGACACGGGAGAGGCGTTCGAAGAGGATCTTACTATCAGTAAAAACTATTGGTGTCTCAGTGATTAAAAAACTAAAAACCATTCTCACTACATCAATCGAAGACAGCAATCACAAGAAAGTATTCTTTAGTGGGGCTGTAATTCACGAGAAAGCTATATGCATATTTTAAAGAGAATTACAGTGAACTTTAGGATAGAGGATTTAAAGCAATCCAGAATTGGTCTTTTAAGCTCAAAGTGCGATAATCACTCCATTACATCAAAATTTTTCTGTATACTTGGAACGTATTCCCTATAATCCTATATAAACTAACGTTCTGTATTCAAGGTTTTCGTATTCAAGATTTTCGTATTTGCGGTTAATTTACGGAACGTATTTCTTGCGATTAAGGAGTTTTGACTGTAGACTAGATTGTAGACATTTAAATGAATTAACAGTCATTCATAATGACTTGTGGTTCATCAACCCATTAATTGTTATTCGTAAATAAAAAAAAAAAGTTGAAAAGATAATATTTCAACTACAAAGATAAAACAACCGCTTACATGCTAACATAAAAATGACGTTAACGTAAAATTGTTAAAATTTAACAGCTTTTTTAACCTATCATCCGCTGTTGAAGCTGTTATATTTTGACGAATTCACTTTTAAGACACTTTCAGAAGATTGGATATATACGTATATTTATCCTATATACACGTAACGATTTAATTGGATACTGAATTGCGTTCGTAGGGAAAAATATCGAATTGATGCTTAAAATCGATACACTAAATACAATATCGATGTATCGATATATCGAAATAAAAATATCGGCGATAAATATCGATATTTTTTAGAAAACATATCGATATATCGATACATCGATATATTTTGCCCATCCCTAGGGCTGATTTTTTCCATCTTAATGCTGATTTAAGAGTTAGAAGAAAATACTGTTATATTGCACCCTGGGGAATTTTAGATTTTTGTTTTGTTATTCTTATACCTTGATTTATCAGCCAAGTGATGTCGTTTGTGATATCAGCCTTAATAACTCTAACCTCAGTTCGAGGGTGTACTTCGAGTAGACCGGGGAGGTGATTTAACGGAGCGGCTCCTGAGTACTTCTTAGAACGAGCTCGGAGACGTGTGTTTCAGTCCCCTCGTGGGTTTCTTTCTGGAGAGGCGATTAGAAGCCTCAATTTAGTGGCCAGTTAAAAGGCGCAGGCCGCCCGGCGCCCAATATCTCTTTTCCAGATCATTGCCTTTGATTACCGCCGCCAGCCTAGCACAGACGTCAGACGGCTTTAAGGGGATGCCGCCCTCGTTACGCGGGCTGCCTGTCTGCCAGGAGCATAGCCCCTTTAATTAGTACTCACCGTATCGAATAGAAATACAAAGTACCCCTATTACCCGTTACTCCATGACGGAACTGAAATTACGTTGCAGTGTATGACGTCTTTTATATCCGCTGTGACAAACATCCAGCCTTGCATTAGGCGATTGGCTGTAAGGGAAACTGCAAAGTTTGATACCAAGACTGGCGTTGTCAAATGCCCTCGGATTTTCAAACAGAGATTACTAAACTCAATTCACGAGTGATCTGGTGGCTCAGTGGTTAAGGCGTCTGAGTGGAGATCGAGAGGTCCCCGGTTCGAATCCCCGTCTCGCCGGGGATTTTCACTGGCGCTTAACCCGACCTTCACCTCTGGCACAGCTTGCTGTACCAGAGGTGAAGTACTCCAGAACGCTTCCGTGGTTCGGATTCCACGTTAAACTGTAAGTCCCCTGTACCCGGCAGGATTGTCGGGTTAGGTTAAGGCGGCTACGACAGGGGCGGAATGCGCTGCCAGTAGAAACCCTTTCACCAGTTCATTCCGACCACCACAGAATTCACAAAAAAACCATATTATTGAATAAAATCGTATGAGGTAGCTAGCCAAGTGAGACCATAGATAAACCACTACGTTTCGGCAGTCATAAACTCTGCCTCCATTGTCAAAACGAGCGTTGTGGGAGATTGGTTAACGATCTGGCCTCGCATTCGGAAGGACGGCGGTTCGAATCCCCATCCGGGCATCCAGATTTGGGTTATCCACGGATCACCAAAATCACTCCAGGAAAATGCCTGGATGCTTCATCCAAAGGCCATTGCCGATTTACTTCCCGTTTCTTGTCCCCAGACCCCTCGCGCCTCTAATAACCTCGACGTCGACGAAGCGTAAAGCCATAAGCACAAAAAAAAAGAACCATTTTCAAGTGACTTGATTTTATGACCGCCGAAAAGTCGTGTTTTATGGAGGATTTCATTCATATACTGCGCCGAGAAAGCCTGCAGTCTTACATATAAATTATTTCTAAAAGATTATTTTTTGTTTTGTAACGAACCATCGTTTTTTCTTCATGATTAAACAAAATCAATAAATGGGATTATCATATTAAACATTAAGTCTTCGCTTCTGAAATAGTTAAGGAAAGGGTTTTCGAAATTAAACCCGTATACAGCAAATAATAAATAGTCAAGGCCAGGGGTTGCGATAATTCAAAGTTTCTAGGGTTCACTGAAGTCGATAATCATTGATCGCTAGATAGCAGCCCTACATAATCCAGAGATATTAATAAACTGTGTGTCTTCTCTAGAGAATGGAGCTTTACGGATATTTTTCTTTCTGTTAGGAAACATTTTCACTATTTACAATTGGATCATAAGATGACAATGCGTTTTCCTAACCAAGTACCTATTTCAGATAATAAATAAATACTTACTTCTAATGAACCTGTTTTTCTTTCCTACTACTACAAACCACCAACCTAGCTGTTCATCTTCTGAAAATGTTAGTTGGGAAAAAATGTTCAAAATTAAAGGAAGTTGGGTCTAAAACATCGAGATAGAATAGTACATTACAAAATATACAAGAATCAAGTGGCTACAATAATAGTAGAGAATCATGAGAGACAAGCATCAGCTAAAAGGAGTGTTAGACAAGGTTTTAGTCTATCCCTATTTATATTCTACTTGCACGTATAAGAAGCAATAAAGGCACTGAAAGAAAGATTTGAGTGTGGTATAAGAGTTCAAGGGGAAAAAATGACTATGCTAGGATTTGCTGATGACAATGTTTCCTTAACAGAACAGGTTGAGGATATCGATTAGTTATTGAATATTTTGAACAAAATACTGAAGGAAGATTTTGGACTAAATATAAACCAAAGCCACACAAAAGTGTTGAAACGTAGCATAAGTGATACCAATCACAGTAGATTAAACATAAAACTAGGGGCGGATGCAATAGGGGAAGTAAATGAATTCTACAATGTAAGAAGTAAAATTGCAACTGACTGTCAAAGCAGGCATAATGTTAAAAGCAGAATAGCAGTAGCGAAAAGAGCCTTTATGAAAAGAAACATCTTTTAGTTTCAAATATTGATCTAGGACTCAGAAGAACTTTTTAGAACTCTATGTCTGGAACAGAACACTTCACAGTAGCGAAGCATGGACTCTAGGAATACCAGTAAAGAAGGAAATTGAAGCATTTGAAATGCGGCGCTGTATAAGTATGCTTAAAATTAAGTGGACGGATAATTTACAAAACGAATGAGTTTTGGAAATGATGGGCGCGCGAAGCGGTTTATGGAAGAGCCTTACAGAAAGAAGAGACAGGCTGGTAGGTCATATTTTGAGACATGCTGGATTGGTTAATTTGTTAGTGGAGGGAACAGTCGATGGCAAGAACTGCAGAGGAAGACAGATTAGAATATATGAAGAATATAAGAGGACGTGGATTGTAAGGGATATGTAGAGACGAAAAGGTTAGTGTAAGACAGGAAGGGATGGAGGATTACATCAAACCAGTCGGGAGACAGATTCCAACACCCCTGTTTAAAAGTATTAGTACTTACTTCTGATTGTTTGAGCCAAATGCAACACTTCTCAAGCTGTATACATGAACCTTTTGGTGTGCCGACCGATATTTTTTTGAATGCTTAATTTGAATTATGGGGGTCAGCCCCATTTATGAAATAATTAGGCCCTTCTCTTCAAAATTACTTTAAAATCAAATAATAACACTTTACTATTCTTGATGCCTTCATTTAATTTCATCAAATTAAACTACACTACCAAATTCACAGCTAACTTCTTACTATCCCCAGAGATTCTAGTCTCTCTCTTGTTGAATGCAACGATATTATTCTATATTTACCACAGCATTATACAAACTACTGTCTGTGGAAGCCAGTTACAATTAAATAATTACATTTTTATTTTTTTATTTTACAAATTATTCATCATAGACTGTACCCGCGACTTCGTACGCGTGGATTAATAATTTTTTTTACCAGAATTAAATATAGAAAGTTGTTGGTAACGAAGGATTGGTCCCAAACAATATCGAGTCGGAATAATATGACAGGAAAGCTATCACTATATCATACTACCGTCGAACCTGTCTCTTGAAGACAATCGATTTCCAACATATTTCTGTCACCATTCGATAAGGTCTCAAAATTTCGTGACTACAACTGTTAATCATACTGGAAAAAAATATCTTATCAAATTCCATCAATATCGATATAGCCATTTAGTCGTCAAAACGTAACAAAAAGACGGAGACTTACTTCCGTATTTATAATAATATTACTGTGGTTCACACTCACACACTGACTGCGAACAACACCTGAGAGATCATTATAACGTAAAAAACTGTACACCTACAACCTTGCAAGACTACCTACGATTTACCTCGCATTGCACCAGTAACTTTCTAATATCTACAGTTTAACGTTCAATCCGAATAACCTACGGCCCAGGACTGACTCATACGATGAAAAACAATTTTTAAAAATATTAGTTTCCACGGAGATTTTAACCGGAAACCACGACGTTCGTAAGCAAGCGCTTTAACCACTGAGCTGCCAGTCCACTACACGGAAACATGGTACGGAGACGTCCATATGCAACGTGTCTGTCTATCGCCGTATTTGGAAGTTATGAGACAACATGTGTTATTTATACAAATATTTTTTCAACCAAAGGTGGACAGTATTTTACACCTTGTTTCAAGGGATAAGTGTGCAAAGTTTCATCGAGATCGGATGAAAACTGTGGATTTGTAAGAAGAACAAACAAACAAACAAACTAACAAACCAACAAACAAACATACATTCATCTTATCAATTGGGAATTATAATTAACTACGGTATATCTGCACCGAGTATAACAGATATATTATAAGATGACAGCAAAAAAATAAATAAATAAGGATGCCAAGTTCCATGAAAATCGGATAAAAACTATATGTTTTTATGAAGAACATTGGCAAAAAAGACTGAATACTCATTTTTATGTATTAGATACAAGTGTAATCTCTCCTTTCACTGCTGTCCAAGCGAAACACGTCATACTTATAGCTACAGGTATACTGCTGTTACAGCGTGTTGGTGACGCGAACTAATGAGATTTTACCCATCTAAAAAAAGGTCAACGCGTACGTCATTCGCGCAACACGTCACGTAGCATGTCTGTCGGTGACGAGAAGTCGCGTACTAATAGATTTATTTCCGTTCAAAAATCACCTTTCGCGCCGAAATGATTATAGCTGTTGCGTAAGCATTGTGGTGATCTCAGAAAGTCACCACATGTTTTATTAGAAGGGGCGATTAAAAATGCAAAGATCTGCATTTAGTGAATATGATTGCAGCCATCGAATTAGGTGACAAAGGACTCCTTCAGGTTGGTGCCGGCTTGTCGGCTGCCGGGACACACAATAGTAAGACCTTGAAGAATGTCCGTTCAGGGATGAGAGGTGGTAGGGGAGTCTACCTCCCTGTATGCTGATGCTTCCAAGAGAGCGGACATTGCGGCAGAACGTGGCAGGTGCCGAGCAGTGCTGTTTCCTGCGAAAACAGTCTTTATTTGTATGTGTGGATGCTGCAGCAACAGTGAGGACTCCACGTGGTAATGTACCATCCCTTCTGTCTGAAAAGTGTTGACATTTCGCTGCCAAAGTGATTTAAAAGCCCAGTACGACCCTGACAGCAGTGAAAATTGCTAATTGCGTCTCCTCTCCCAACCTTTATTTGACTTCAGTGAGCTAGCCGTGGAACTTGTTAAATTATTGATAAACGAATGTTAGTCCTTCTGGAACAGAACTCAAGAATCCATCCTTAAATATCATGTGTGTCAATTTTGTAAAACTTCATATTTAAATAGGTTTCAATAGTTTATGCTATAATAAAAATTCGGTGGTTTTAAATAAATTCTTCATTCTATCATTCAAATGTAAGGCAGAACTCTGTTCCTTTAATCTTCCTCTTTTTGAATGGCGCCCTGGGAATTATTTTCATAGTAATTAATTAAATAAGTTAAGCTCAAAAAATCAAAATATTCTCGTTAAAAAGAGCTCATTAAGAGACGAGAGTAGACAGAGGCATACAGTATAACACATATGTAGACCTAGAAAAATTTCATCGCCTACAAAATCAGTTGGCTGCAGGTCGTGGCCCACGAGGTGAACTTGTCGGACGGTGTAACTTCAATACCTGAAGGGTCAGCAAACATGGCATACACTCATACCTCCACGCGAGTCTGAAATTCGGACATCGCAGTGGTTGCGGCATGTGTGAGCCTAAAAAGAGGCGAGCTGTTTACCAGCAGAGAGCGCGGACTATCTCGCACCGCGTATGTGCACAGTCAACAGAGGTCGCTGCTGGCGGCGCAATCGTTTGTTGTTTCAGCTCACCGCAGCGAGGCGCTGCGATCTGCGACACACCAGAGGTCACTCCGCAACCCCAACTGATCGTGGGACACACCATCTACATCTACATACATACTCTGGAATTCACAAAATTGTGGATTGGCAGAGGGTGCGCAGCACCAAAACTAATCTTGCTGTGCATTCCAACCCCTAATGGTACGAGGGAAAAAAAGAGTTCATATAAGAATCATTGCAGCACCTTATTTTTCTAATCTTATCTTTCCTGTCATTCCGGCTCAGATAGGTTGGTGGACGAAGTATTTGACTACACTCGTGAGTGAAAGTGGGAGTACACATGTTTACCAATAAGTTTAAACGAAACGTGTATCGTCTATCTACCAGAGACTCCCAGCCTAGTCTACTAATCAGTTCTGTGACGCTTTCATAACGACTGTAGCAAGTGGTCACGAATCGAGCGGCTCTTCTCTGTACTTTCTCTATACCTACGATCAACCCCTTACTAAACGGATCCCAAATGGCACAACAACAGTCCAAATGTGGACGCACAAGAGATTTCTACGCTATCTCCTTTGTTTGTTCATTACAACTTTTCAAGATTCGATCTATGAATCGCAGCCTAGAATTAGCCCTAGCTACTAACGAATTAATGTGTATGTCCCATTTCATGTTCCTTTGTATTGTTACTCCCAAATATTTCACAGAATGAGCCATATCAATAACTGAACTGTTTAACTCGATGACACCTTAACAAGAGGGACAGCCGTACAGGCTAAGCCTCACCAATCTTCCCGTACTAGGAACAGTCACCGATTACCATCTTCGTCGTCTTTACTATCTTTTCCCAATGTTCCCATCGTTAGTTTGGTCGAATTTGTAGCTTTTGTCTTACGGCCGCAAGTCCTTGCTGACGCCAAGCATATTATACATACCGACGGGGGAATTGAAGTGTTGCTATCCGTGGGTTTGTTTTAATTATTCCACAGAACTACTATTTTTTATTTTTTCTGGGTTCTCGGTTTACGGCTATTCAACCTCAAAATCATTATGGTCAGCAAAGGACTGGGGGCAACATACGTAACCAACTCGGTCACGGTCTTTCGAAGGAACCATGCTGGCATTCGTCTGGAGTGATTTGTGGAAATAGTGTAAATCCGAAATCAGGATGGTTGGATGGGGATTCGAAACCGCGTCCTCTAGAATTTTTATCAGCCACCATTCTCAACACTTTATAATGGACATATCTCAGTTGTGAATGTTATAATCTTGTTATTAACAAAAAAGGATTAATTAATATATTTTGTTGAACGAATTATATCAAGTACCGAGGAATAATATGGGTCGTGATCGACCCGACAGAAATGAATAAATGAGAGTCGGCAAGACATAGGCAAGAACTATAGAAGACTAAAAATAAAGAAGCAGTAGGCAATACTATGGTTGATTGAATGAAGAAAACAAATAGTTTATTTTGTAAACTACCGTGTCTAATATTAATTGCGTTGTTATGTGAAAAGATATAATATGAAGTACAAAATGTTTTAAAGTGTATATTACCAATTCAAAGCAGAAAAGTTATAATACGTAAAAATTAAACAAAGATATGAATATCTCTTTTCAGATGGGCGGAAAGTATACAATAATATAGGACGAGCCATCATCCTTAACGCACAATATACTCACTCAGTCTACAACGATGTAAATTACAACCATAAGGTAACAAAGAATGATGTACTATTCTATTAACGGATTATTCGAAGAGAAAGTGAGGGACATGTGACAATATAATAATTCCGTGTGGTCGTTATGACCTGGTGACAGAGTTTCTATTGGCTGCAGTTTCCGTCCCTGTCGTAGCCGCCTTAACCTAACCTGGTAGTGCTGCCAGATACAGGGAACCTGCAGTTTAACATGGATTTTTTTAACTGCTTTACGTCTCTCAACAGCGAGGTCTTTAGAGACGGGAAAGGATGGGTGGGCAAGGAATGGGAAGGAATTCGGCCATGGCCTTTTTAAGGAAGCATCCCGCTATTTGCCTGGAGTGATTTGGGAAACCATGGTAAACCCAAATCTGGATGCCCGGACGGGGATTCGAACCGCCGTCCTCCCGAATGCGAGGCCAGAACGCTAACCGTTACACCACCACGCTCGGTGGTTTAACATGCAATCCGAATCACGGAAGCGTTCTGACGTACTGCACATTATACAGTAATCTGTGCCAGACTTGAAGATGGGGTTAACAGTTTATGGAAATCACCGCCGAGACAAGGATTCGAACCGACGACATTCCGATACAAAGTCGGCACCTAAACCACTGAGCCAACGGATCGCTCCGTTATAAGGTAATAAAGAATAAATTACTGTTGTGTTAAGGGATAAATCGAAGTAAAAGTGAGGAATATGTGATAGTAAGTACATAAGTTTGATATTGCCAATTGCAAATTAAACCAAAGTACCTTTTTTTTGTTTCTTCCAGGAATATTTAACCCGCGCTATTAATGATGCAGTCACGAGAAACTATATATCCCTTTTTCCGGTTTATTTTTTTCCAAAGGTAACAAATCACTCGTTTCGAAATTACTTTGTCGTGCTAAGACCTACCTGTCACGTCGACACTTGAATTGCTGATATTTACCCCTCAAAGATATTCTTAAACATAAACAAATATCTAAATCAACCAACTTCGCCCATCCGACGAAAATTAAACTTATTATTGGTGCTTCACGCATTCATAAGGGGACCACAACCTGCCTATCTAACCCATGTTAATTTAGGCAAGTATTTGACCCATTTATGAAAAAACTATTTGATGCAGGACCTTAATATTTTACTGTATGTTACATGATGCTAATAGATTCAACTGTACTAAGAACTACTTTATCCATGTGATAGTTTTTAAGAAATACTGTTTTAAATTTATTAACAAAAATAGTAAGTTTTTTCTGAAGAAAATATTTTTTTGTGAACTTCCTAATGGGGGAATATTAATGAATGTAATACCAGATGTGGCTTATTATGTTATGCAGAGTCTCTGAAAATTTAATTCATTTATCTATGATAGTTTCTGATATAATGGGGCATATGTACTGAAAATTTTAGTTTGCGGGAAATTGGCTTTAAAGAAAACAACTGCTCGCAAACGCACTCAAACAAAAGTAACAGCTTGTTTCAAGGTGTGTTGTTTCAAAATAGCAGAAACAAGAGAATACTGACCGTTGCCCTCCAAAGATAGCCAGCACACTCAGGAGTCAGAAAAAAAAAATTCCCTACTGTGTAATATAGGGATTATAACGATCTAAAATATATGCAGAAAAGTGCGCGTGGCACCGAAATGCACGTGGTAGGAAAATGCTATTTAAATGCCCGAAATTTTTTTTTCTGCGAAATCCTTTTCGGGATACTTAAAGAATACCTTTATCTATCGAAATATGATGAAAAACGGAAATCTAATTTTTTTCGACCTGATCCACGGTGTGATCCCCTTAATTAGGGGAAGGTCGAGTACCCCGGACGGATGGTAGCCCTGGACAAACCAACCACGCAGCGTCGGTAGATCTTTATTGTGAACACGCACCCTGCAGTGTAAAAACAAATGCAACCGAGATGCGGCTTAGTGAGTTCCACACCAGTGTGTGATTTTGTTCATGGCAGAAGATTTTCATCGCTCCTGACAAAATTCGTTGGAGAATATTGAATGTCTGGTTGTTGTAATATTGAATGTGATGCATAAAATGAACGCATATTAACGCGTGCTTAAAAAATCCGAAAGGGCGAGATTTTAACATCTTCACCATGTAAAAAATGTGGAGAGGAGGGGCAAAAATGTAAAGGTAGTAAAAAGGGCGAAGCAAAAAAAAAAAAAAAAAAAATCGCTATAAAGACGCTGTATACAAAGAAAAGTATTGAAAGTCTTTCAGAAACAAATCAAGTAAAACAGCACTAATGCATCGTACGTGGAGAAATTTATGAAGAATGACTGGATTCAGTGCTATGAAAAAAAGTTAGGGCCCATGATGATTGTGTTCATATAGATTCTTCAGATATCCATTATTATTGAGATTTTTAGGGCCAAAAACGATTAGACCACCGTTTATCACTGTATCAATGGCTAGCCGACAACTTTTGTGTTGTCAAATAATTATGGCGAAAGTGTTTTCAGTTTAACTTGTTAAAAAAAGTTATGACTACTAACTTCTAATTAATAAGACTGCAGAAGTTCTCAGATTAATTTTAAGATAAAATAAAGACAGAAAATGTGTTTCTTTTGATTTAGTTTGCAATTAATTTTAAGTGTCGGGTCTATCAAACTTCTTCTATCTCTAACAGCATACAGTAATTATTTTTAAAAAATTATTCATAAAGGACTATCGTGTTACAAGTTGCTCTAAAACAAATTAAACTTACATTGCTAAATTCTGAATTCCGAGAACAATGAGCACTTGTTAGAGAGACCTGTAGTTGCTGGCGACCGTGAGCCTGGAGACCCGGTGACCCAGTAAGCCGCCCTTTTTACGACCAGCGCAGGGCGGAACACCCTCCTCTCTCTTTTTTTTCCGCGTCCTTTTGTCCGACGTCAGCCGGGTCTCTTTCACTGTCACGCTTCGCACTCTCTTTCACTCGCCCCCCTCCCCCCGACTCGGGTGGCAATGTTCGCGGAGTTATACACGCCGTCCTGCATAACGGTCGCCACTTACATCCGACTTCACACTCCCCACGTAAATAGCGCGGTGTTACGGAACTCGCAGAAACAGTGCAATCAGTCGACACCTGTCACGGAATTTGTCATCTTACATGTCACGTAGCTTTCAAGGTACTCGAGATAGTTTAACTTTAGCAGTCTTATAAATCTTCGAAGATTTGTAGACCTCTCTGGCCGCTGATAATATCTTAGAATAACGAAGTTACAAGTGTACTTTCGAGTTTACTTTCATTTTATGTCTCATAAAAATATATCTCAGATTTCGACCAAAGATTATTCAACCATATTGTATTACACATATGTCTTATCATCGTGTTATCTTTATATATAAAGATGAATGTATGTTTGTTTGTTGGTTTGTTTGTTTGTTCTTCATACAAATCCACAGTTTTCATCCGATCTCGATGAAACTTTGCACACTTATCCTTTGAAACAAGGAGAAAAATACTTTATACATTTGGTTGAAAAATTATCTGTATAAATAACACATTTTGTATCATAACTTCAAAATACGGCGATCGACAGACACGTTGAATATGGACGTCTCCGTACCGTGTTTTTCCATGTAGTGGACTGCCAGCTCAGTGGCTAAAGTGCTTGATTACGGACGTCGTGGTCTCCGGTTAAAATCTCCATGGAGGCTAAGATTTTTAAAAATTGTTTTTGATCGTAAGAGTCACGGTTGGGCCGTCGGTTATTCGAATTGAATTTTAAACTGTAGATATCACAAAGGTAGGGGTGCAACCTGAGGAAATTCGTAGGTAGTCTTGCAATACAGTAGATGTACACTTTTTTTACGTTATATTGATCCATCAGGGGTGATTCGTAGTCAGTGTGTGTGTAATCTGCAGTAGAAATACTATAAATGCGGAAGTAAGTTTCTGTCTTATTTTACGTTTTGACAATTAAATGCCTATACCAATATTGACGGAATTTGACGAGAAAATCTGTAGGGAGGGCACTGGACTTTGATTGTTCTTCATACAAATCAACAGTTTTCATCCTATCTTGATGAAACTTTGCACACTTATCCTTTGAAACAAAGAGAAAAATACTATCTACATTTGGTTGAAAAATTATCTGTATAAATAACACATGTTGTCTCATAACTTCGAAATACGGCGATAGACAGACACGTTGGATGTCGACGTCTCCATACCGTCTTTTTCGTGAAGTGGGCTGGCAGCGCAGTGGCTAAAGCGCTTGCTTACTAAAGTCATGGTCTCCGGTTCAAATCTCCGTGGAGGCTAAGATTTAAAAAAAAAATTTAATCGTAAGAGTCAGGCCCTGGCCGTAGGTTATTCGCATTGAATGTTAAACTGTAGATATTAGAAACTTACGGGTGCAATGTGAGGCAAATCGTAGGTAGCCTTGCAATGTTGTAGGTGTACACTTTTTTACGTTATAATGATCCCTCAGGTGTTGTTCGCAGTCAGTGTGTGAGTGTGAACCACAGTAATATTATTTATAAATATGGAAGTAAGTCTCTGTCTGTTTGTTACATTTTGACGACTAAATGACTATATCGTTGTGATGGAATTTTATAAGGAAATCTGTATGAAGGGCACAGGATATTTTTTCCAATATGATTAACAGTTGTAGTCACGAAATTTTGAAATCTTATCGAATAGTGACAGAAATACGTTGGATATTGATTCTCTTCAAGAGGTAGGTTCGACGGTACAATGATATAGTGTTAGCTTTCCTGTCTTATTATTCCGACTCGATATTGTTTGGGACCAATCCTTCATTACCAAAAACTTTCTATATTTAATTCTGGCAAAAAAATTCTTAATCCACGCGTACGAAGTCGCGGGTACGAGCTAGTTACTAATAGGAGCGAGCTTGCCTCGTTGCGATTATAGAGACATACACACTGCAGAAATGTTTTGAGGTCTAAAAGATCGCCGACAGTCATTTTTGGAGAGTTATCAATTACGTAAACAACATAAATCACGCATAAAATTCAAATTTATTCAAAATTAGTTAAAATCTTATGGGGACGATTGTAAATGGAAGTGTTAAAATATTAAACAGCATTTAACATCATAGTTACACAATCAAACATTCCAAATTGTGTATGTCTCACTTTAAACAATATGGCTGGCACAATATTGCCAATTACCTGTTTAATTACTGCGGCAGGGGTGGTATTACGTTTAACGCGTTTACAAAAGCTTTTCAGTTCAGAACACATTCTAGCATCAATTAAAAGTTTCAAGCAAGTAATTTCTTTTCTTCTTATTGATTTCGTGTCAAAATCGTTGATGTTACGATACTTAATAATAAAGAAAACAACAGTAACAGGAACATAACAGAAATGCAGAAAAAATGTT
Organism: Vandiemenella viatica; assembly: GCA_031002005.1. Classification (NCBI taxonomy): domain Eukaryota; kingdom Metazoa; phylum Arthropoda; class Insecta; order Orthoptera; family Morabidae; genus Vandiemenella; species Vandiemenella viatica. The sequence goes on from JARYHS010012311.1 coordinate 26,340, forward strand.
GCAATCGACACCAGTCAACTCGTGTTGCTTTAAATTAAATCGGATTTTCATTGCTAAATTCAGAATTCCAAGCATTCCAAGAATAATGTTTTTGTACAAAATATACATTACAACACACATTGAAGAAATATTTCGACATATATGCAATCATTCATTTCATTTTTTCATTAAAGACTTATTAATTCAGAACGACCGTGATTAATAGCGGGGAGGAGTTGGTTCAATGTGTTAACGTACCTTACAGGTTTTCTGTTTTTTTATTATTTTTTATTTATATATTAGCATGCGATGCCTAACATCTACCTTTGCTTGTATAAAATTGTCTTATTCGCTCCCAAGCAAAAGGATTACACCGAGCGTGGTATTTGAGTGACTAAGCCCTGGCCCCCTATTCAGGGGGACGTGGGTTCGAACCCCCTTTGAGCTAGCCAATTTCGTTTTATATGTTTTCCAGTTATTTTAGAGCACTCAAGTTACCAGAATGCCGTGATGGTTCCTTTAAAAGGCCATGACCGTATTCCTTCCCGTTCTTTGTCCCCAGTCATTTTCGCCTGTAATGATCCCGACGTCGACTAAGTGTTAAGCGATTAAAAAAATAATAAAATTTAGAAGATTCAAATAATCCTTATTTATTTATCTGCTGCTCTCAATGTGTGAAACAAAATCACTAAAATTGATTTTAATCGTATGGGATTACTTTACACAGTTGTTTAGCATTTACGCAGGCTCGGATAGGAGCGGGACTGAAACGAAGAACAATAAAACAATATTTGCAACCGATTTAATAAATAATTTTTTTTTTGCTGTCTTTAGTCTTTCGACTGGTTTGATGCAATCCTCCACCCCTTCCTATCCTGTGCTAACCTCTTAATTTCTACATACCCCTTACAGCCCACGTCCTCAATTATCTGCTTCATATATTATAATCTCTGTCTTCCTCTACAGTTCGACTGTTCCCTCCACCAAAAAATTAACCAATCCAGCATGTCTCAAAATATGAACTACCAGCCTGTCTCTTCTTTCTGTAAGCTTCTTCCACAAACTTCTTTTCTCAACCATCATTTCCAAAACTCGTTCATTTCTTACTTTGTCTAATATACCATCTAAAAACTCCTCTTGTGGTGATTTTTTTATGTTATTGTTTTTACTCTGCGTTTCGCCCTTATTGTGTGGAGCATCATCAGTGGAGATATAGTGATAACTTTCAAATGGTGATCTGAAGCAGCACTTCTTTTTAAATTTATACAGACCAGTGTTTTAATATTGCAGTCGAATATTATGCAACACAAAAATATAGGTCCTCGTTAGTCATTAGACAACAAGAGCGGCGCCATTCAGTAACGTCAGCTTCGAAGAATCGTTGTCTTGGGGTATCGAACCCCGGACAATCAGTCCTGATTATCTGCAACGACTGCTACCCTGCTACCAGAGATGCTCGCAGCTTCCATAGATCCTGCTTGAAAGTACTCTTCCGGCATGTGTAACAATCGAACCAGTCACCACCCTGAAGGACACACAATATTCAGACAGTAAGCTTGGGCAAAATATATCGATGTATCAAAATATCGATTTTTTCATACAATAATCGATATTTATCGTCGTTATTTTAATTCTCGGTATATTAAAAACCTATATTTTATTTCGAGTTTCAATTTTAAATATCAATTTTTTTTTTTATTTTTTTTACGAATGCATTTCCGTATACAATTTAATACGTTACATATCTTCGGATTAATATACGTTTATATCCGATCTTGTGAGAGCGTATGGAAGAATGAATTACTTGCAATGTAAAAGCATTTCATTAAACATTAAGAAGTTTAAAAAAATTGTTAAATTTTAACAACTATACTTTAACGTCATTTTTTGTCAACATATTTGAGTGTTGACGGTTAGCATATTTTTGTAGTTGAAAAATATTGATGAAGCATCCGTGTTGCGAAATTGAGGGTTGACATAAATTAACAGCTTCTGTGTCCAACTGGTTTTTTTCACTGACGAATAACAGTTAATGCATTGACAAAATACCAGATATGCTAAGCCTCTTCTGTGTCGTCCGAAAAAGTGGCTTCTGCAGTTAACTTGGAGGCAACGAACAACAGGAGTAGATTGACGGGGAGAACATACGTATGTATAAAACAGAGAGTTCTTCTGCAGTCTAGGTCAGACGAATACAGGTTTGATAGATTGTAAAAATATAAATTAATAAATTTTCCATAATTTCTTCATGGGTCCTTAATTTTCTTAAATGTTTTGATTAAATTTTGGGAACATGATTAGATAATTACTGGCTTTATACAAAAATCGATATTTCTTTAGTGATAGGTACATACTGATAATGTTTGTCGACATCGAAACGATATTTATCGATAAATTTTTTCATTTGCCGATCCCTATCAGACAGCTAAAAACTTATTCTAACTGTATTTCAACAAATTTATTATAAATGGGATACAGTCATAACATTACCTCATAAAAAGTTAGTTAAATTGTAAAGAAAGATAATGTTGCCATTAAATTGAAAAATTTGACACAGATAACCTGCGCCAAGAGTCTAGATTATTAATGTATTTGATTAATTTTTGTAGCTGCGAGAGACAAATAAATACAATATATCAATCCTTCTGTTAATTTGCTGTCGTTAGTGTATCGGCTGGATTGATGCGTTACTCCAACTCTTCCTATTTTCAGATAGCCTCTTCATCTCTGCATACACCTTACAACCTACGTCGTGAATTATCTGCTTCTATATTCTAATATCTATCTTCCTCTACAGTTCTCCAGTAAGACTGTCCCAACCAATAACACATTAACCAACCCCGCATGTCTTAAAATATGACCTGCCACCCTGTTTCTTCTTTCTCTGAAACTATTCTATCGATGCTCGCGCATTACAGTTCACTACCTGTGTCATCTCCACACATACGACCCGTGCGCACTCTCGCGACCGACTCCCCAAACAACAATCAAGACTCCTGCGATATTGTCCATCGGCCCTGCGATATCATACAAGCAGAATCTTGCAGATATTTATATAATTCAAAATGTGGCGTTACAACCTGCATTAAATATCGTACACGAAGCGGAATTGTAAATACGCATGCATTAGTAAACTCTCTCAGTTGTTTTGTGTATATACTACGCCAATATTTGATTTGAACAAATCAACAAAAACCAGCCAATGTGTCTCACTAGATGGGGGAGGTACAACGGAATCGTAGCTTCCTCCCCCCCCCCCCAAAAAAACTGCGGTTTTCACGGTTTCACGGAATTTTTAAAAGGTAGAAACAAAAAGTTATGGTTGAAAATGCAGTATTAAAAGAAGTTGAAATAAAAATGGGTGTGCCACAGGGTAGCGTATTTGGACTATTGCTATTCATTATTCTGATGAATAATTGTGTTGACGGTTTACTATCAGAAATTAGATTGATTGCAGATGACATAATGCAATATAAAAGGATGAAAACGGTAGAGGACTGTAAACAGTTGCAGGGTGATCTGGACAGGATATCTAGTTGGATTGGTAAACATGGGATGAAGATAAATACAAAGAAGAGTCAGCTTATTAGATACACAAATAAAAAACTAAAGGTTGATTATGATTATAAGGTGGGGAAAGAATTGCTCGCTGAAGACTTGAAATGTAAATATCTTGACATTACATTTGTTAACAAGCTTAACTGGGCAGGACACATTGGACAGGTGGTAGGAAAAGGTTTCAAAATTCTGCACTTGTTGGAGAGAGTGATGAGGGGATGCACGAGAGAAGTAAAGGAACTGGAGTACAAAACATTAGTCAGACCATTGCTCGAATATGGTAGTGTAGTATGGGACCCACATTTTGACTATCAAATACAGGAGTTGGAGAGGGTGCAAAAAAGGGCTGAAAGATTTGTTTCTATAAATTACAGCAGAATCCTATCACTAACAGATATAATAAAAGAGCTAGAATGGGATTCATTGAAAGACAGGAGGAGGGTGAATAGGGTCTTGGGAGTGTACAAAACGTGATGAGGCATGGAAAGTTACTGGTGTAAAAATTAAAAGTAATGCATGGAAGGGAAAAGATGACCATGACGTACTAATCGTGGTGGCAGAGCAGTTAACACTCTGGCTTCGCTTTCGGGAGCACGTAGATTCGAATTTTCGTCTGGGCATCCAGATTTGGATATTTTATGGTTTTCCCAAATCATTCCAGGCGAATGCCGGGTTGTTTCCTTCAAAACTTTATGGCCGAATTCCTTCCTGTTCCTTGTTCCCAGTCCAATCCCCCCTCTAATGACCTCGACGAGGCATAAAACAACAAGTAAAAAAAATGACCATGACCACATGATAAATAATTTACCAATAACGTTGAAAGATTTTAAATTTGAAATTTGTAGAGGGCAAATGTAGGCGTGTGTGAAGGAAAGGGGGGAAATGGGTGCGTAGGGAATTTGTCACCGGAGTTTACGCTCCATTGCAATTTTAATTAAATTAAATTAAATGATCAAGGCAATCGCTGCTTCGGTTCGCGGTCTCCACCGAATAAACTTAGCATTTCACAAACAAAAATACGGTTGTCTTAACAAAACACGTAAAGCTGTACGTGCCAGAGACGGCAACACAGACTTTTCCTCCTATTGGTTAATTACCACGGGTCTGACAAACCCGGGTTGGACGGGCCACAATCCTTCCGTCTCTCATGATTCACACTGGCAACCTGTATTAAAAAGAGACCGGTGGTACTTGGTTGTTAGATCACTACGTCTAGGAAAAGACTCTTCCCCCCTCCCCCGTTTTAGATAAGAAGGGAGAAGAAATTTGCAACACCGCATGTTATTCCACAATAAACTTCATCTTCGTGTTAATTATAGCTGTAAAAGTAACCAAATTGTGTACCCGTATGTATTCGTTACTAAACCAACCAGCACTCGTTACTAAACCGAATCGGTACTCCTTACTTTTGGTACAATCGAGCGCTTGAGTATCGCATTTTAGAAATATTTGAAATCAATAAAATCTCACTAAGGTATGATGAACAACAAAAAAGCAATAACCATCTCAAATTATCCGTCGAAATTTTGTGTTTACAAACTATGCACTGTAAAATTTAATGTTAATCATAAACAAAACTACAAAATAACTCTTTAGGTTGTCAAAATTACTCACCTCGTTAAAAATACAGTAAACAATACTAATTATATTAAAACTAGCTCGTACCCGCGACTTCGTAAGCGTGGATTAAGAATTTTTTCCCCAGAATTGAATATAGAAAGTTGTTGGTAACGAAGGATTGGTCCCAAACCACACCGAGTCGGCATAATATGACAGGAAAGCTATCACTATATCATTCTACCGTCGAACCAGTCTCTTGAAGAGAATCAATTTCCAACATATTTCTGTCACCATTCGATAAGGTCTCCAAATTTCGTGACTACAACTTTTAATCATACTGGAAAAAATGTCCTTTGCCCTTCATATAGATTTTCCTGTAAAACTCCATCAGTATCGATATAGCCATTTAGTCGTCTAAACGTAACAAAAAGACAGAGACTTACTTCCGTATTTATAGTATTAATACTGCGGTTCACACACACATACTAACTGCGAACAACCCCTGAGGAATCATTATAACGTAAAAAAGTGTACATCTACAGCATTGCAAGACTACCTACGATTTGCCTCGCATTGCACCCCTAACTTTGTAATATCTACAGTTTAACATTCAATACGAATAACCTACGGCCCAGGCGTGACTCTTACGATAAAAAACAATTTTTAAAAATCTTAGTCTCCACGGAGATCTGAACTGGAGACCACGACCCAAATATTAGTAAGCCAGCGCTTTAACCACTGAGCTACATGACCGCTACACGGAAAAAGCAGTATACAGATGTCCATATCCAACGCGTCTGTCTATCGCCGTTCAGTAATATCTCTGAATTATAATACAACATATATTATTTATACAGATAATTTTTCAGCCAAATGTAGACAGTATTTTTCTCCTTGTTTCAAAGGATAAGTGTGAAAAGTTTCATCGAGATCGGGTGAAAACTGTGGATTTGTATGAAGAACAAACAAACAAACATACATACATACATTCATCTTTATATATATATAGATAATGTACGCGCAACATGTCTGTACTTACACGTCTTCCTTTGTTTCGAAACGTATTCAAATAAAAATTTCCAGAAATACGCGAAGCAAGATGTTCAAATGTTCATTCTCTCGTTTAGATTCATTTAGTCGCTGGGCGAACCGTTCCATTTCGCGCACGATGCGTCGTATTTGTTCGTCTATGTAATCAAACTCACATCCATACGACAATTGCGAGGAACGAAACGAATTTGTGAACAACGTTTCGGTACTTCGAGTCAGGCGATGTATTCGTTACTCATCAACGAGTACATACGCTTTGTTATAGCTCTAGTGTTAATGAAGCGTTCAGAGAAATCCCTCCAGGGCATTTTCTTGCGCTCTACGTTTCTCGACGTGAATTCTGATGCCTCACTTCTGTCATTTTCCTTTGTTTGATCTGCGTAATTGCCGGTGTGTATTAATAGCAGATTCCCGATAAATGAAAAGACAGGCTGTGAAAATTGTGTGCTATCAGCATGTAAGGATTTTTTTTTAGAAGGAATACTTGCTCCGGGGCGCATAAATGAGAAGCGCTTCTCGGGAGTTGTAAGTCTTTCTCGCAAGTAATTAGTCCGGCTTACGACGCTAGTGGCAGGACGGAAGACCAGAGAAGTTATTAAAAGGTCGCCACTTATTGAGGTTCTCATTAAAGTCCTTCCAGAGCCCGATAATGGAGAGCTCGCAAAGGCTTCGCTGTTTCCTTCGCCCACCTGACAGCCCTGCGCAAGCACGCCTACCAACTTACCAAACACAGCTCTGAGTCAGAGGCAAAAATAACGGGAACCGCAGAGCACCACGGGAAATAAATCTCTCCGCCCAGTTATTATATTTAGACACTTTCATTCTGAATTGAGAATAGGCTTTAAAAATTAATCTATACCAGTATTCTCAATCTGTGACTCGCAGGTAGAACATTAAAAAAAATTAAGTTTAATTGAATTAAAGCACCAAAACGAAAGTAAATTAGGAACAATTGTTTACATAAAATGGCTGCAGCACTCGTAATGTATAAGGCTGCTAGCCATTCCCGCGATCTCGTAACGCGAGATTTGGGATTTTTGTTGTTAATTCAAACACAAAACACCAAAGTTTTTGGGGAAACTGTTCACAAAGTTTTCATGCCATAGAAAATATCTATCAGGATGTTTTGTAGGGTAAAACGAAGAACATCTTTGAGAAAATTCTCTAAAGAAAAACTCAGTATTCTTAAAATGACTTATGAGCATACTCGTAAATATATTATCTGATGCACTTTGTCATAGAAACCGAGCATGGTGGTGTAACGGTTAGCGTTCTGGCCTCGTATTCGAGAGGACGGCGGCTCGAATCCCCGTCCGCGCATCCAGATTTGGGTTTTCCATTGTTTCCCAAATCACTCCAGGTAAATGCCGGGATGCTTTCTTAAAAAGGCCATGGCCGAATTACTTCCCATTCCTTGCCCCCATCCGTTCCCGTCTCTAAATACCTCGCTGTTGAGAGACGTAAAGCAGTTAAAAAAATTGTCATAGAAACATAAATTCACAGGTACACAATTTCAATACAAGCAATAAAAATACTTAGAGCAAAACACTTACGTCACTGTCATTAGTAAAAACATGAGTTAGTTATTCTGGTACACAAATGTTTAGTATAATTCGAAAAAATATAAAACAGTTTCTAGATATTGGAGATATATTCACGGAAAACCTGGGGGATTATATTACTGGAAATTCCTACTCTATCCTGGAATTTGAATAATAGAATTAACTGTATCTAATATGCCTGCTGAAAAATTGAGTTGTAAAAATTATTATTATTATTATTTTTTGCCTATCGAACTATCTTTCGTGGAATTTCCTTCACTGATGTAAGGAACATCATTTCTGATAATTGTATACGAACTTGATCTGTGTTTCATCCTGAGGAACCCAGAAGTATTAAAGACGGACAGTGACGATCGCGCTATCGTGTAATTGTTTCAAAGATCTTGGGTGATAGACTCGAACTTGCTGAAATAAAAACTTGTATTTATTCTTTGCAAAATTTGAAGAATTACTATTTAAAGAGAAAGGGCAATTGCTTCTAAAGCATCACGTTGTTTTTTTTTATTGTGGCTGGGATAAACGCTAATCCTTGGTCGTAGTGTCCGTAACGGCAGAGAACTGAGTACAGATTCCGTATTATTAAACAGTTGAGCAACTCCGAAGAAATGAATCGCCAGAATAGTCGATTCGGTGACATGTTTGGTAAGATGTTCACTTAAAATAACCTTATAATTCACGAATATCTAACACGAATAAAGACTATTACCGAAAGTGATCAGTAAAATACGTAAAAAGCGAATAAACCGCAACGAGTAAACTTTGGTCAAGCAACAACATTAACTAAATAGTAACAATTGCCATTCGTAATTACAGCAGAGACCATGAGTAATTTAAGTTTTTCTTAAAATTTTTATATTGTTTTCATTATCCACATATTACTGAAAAGCAGTTCCACGTTTTTTACCACTGAAGTGTGCCAATATTTTTTTTAACTAAGAAATTCGATGAAAATAAAACTTAATGAATGTATTGTGGCAATTAATATTGTAGCAGTTGCTTAACTATTAAACTGTGGACATAACTTCTAATATATCTCTGGTCGCTGTTAATTTGCGAGCTTCGGCTGACGCATGACGTCACCGGTCCCAGACAAAAGCTATCGAGGTGAGTGAGCGAGTGAGCTTAGGAAATTATCCTGGAATCAAAGGATAATCCTGCAACCTCCGATAGGTCACATCGTTTCCTACTATATAACAAAAGTTTATCTTTGTAAAAGTCTCACAATTTTCGAAATATTGATTTTGAAATATTTTTTCGAAATATGTGACTTTGTCCAATTTATTCCATGCCGTTCCTACAAATTAAGACTTTTTGAAACCTGTTTTTGTTTCATATACTCAAAGATATTTGAATCGTCTAAAACAATATTCTTTTTTTTCTTAAAAGGTTAAAAAACATCTTAAATGGTATAATTATTTTATACATCTTTTAAAACGATTGTTTTATGGTAGTTCAATCTGCTAAAGAGACCATTGTGCATTTTAAACATATAGTAAAAAAAATTATGATACTAATTTTTCAAAAAATTAATGTTTTAAGAAAAAACTAACATTGTTTTAGATGACTCAAACAACCTTCAGTTAATAAAAAACAGGGTTCAAAGATCTTTAGTTGCAGAAATGGCATCGAATAAACAAAAAAAGTCACATTTTTCAACAAACAAAAAAATCAATATATCGAAAATGGTGAGACTTTTACTAAATAAAATTTTGTCACATGCGGCTTCATTCCTGTTTAGTTACGCGAAACGTATTTTAATTCCATGAATCGTTGTGTGTATTTGTATTAGCAGTGATAGGAATTTCAGTGTATTGTATGGAGGGGGAGTTTTGCAGGCACTTCAGCACAGGGCATGGACTTGACTGACGGGGAGCCCCTGTCGGCTAGGCATCCCGCCGCACGAGACCACGCCGGTACATATTCCGCAGCGGGGCTGGCTCGCGCTGTATAAAACATGAGCCGGCAACGGGCGGGCGCTGCGATTTACAGGAAGTAGTTACGTGTGGAGGGAGGAGAAAACGACCCTGGCGCTAGGTGAGACGCCGCCCGCCAGATGGCAGGCGCGTCGCGATGAATATTAAAACAATGCGCCGCACGCGGGGACAATTAGATACCATTTCCTTAATGTAACGCAGAAGAGAATTAAAACGCGCCGTCCTCGCAGGAGAAAAGGGGTGGTAATTAAATATGAGTGCCGGAATTATTAAGAAAAAGAAAAGGCGAAGGAAGGACTCGCGCGCCATGTTGAGTTCTACGTTCAGCTACAAAAGAAAAAGGAAATTCCACCGTAATGTTAAAAGGTACTTCATACCATAGGAATACGACGCGCAAAATACACGTAATTAGTAGTTTTGGATCTTCAGGTTAAAATATGACATTAACTCCGTTGCACGTCACAGAACTTGACTCTATTCTAACAGCATCTTTTGATTGGTACAGAGATTAAAACTAGAGGTTTTTCGTGAATATAGGGTGGGGGCAGACTTGCTTTTGGAAAGGTTGAAGTGAAAATATCTTGGCAGAATATTTGAAAATAAACTCAACTTTGCAGGAAACATCGGGCATGTTGTAGGGAAAGATTCGACAATCGTTCATTTAATGGAGAGATGATGTACAAAGAAATGAGGGAATTTGGTTCCAATACTTTGGACAAACCATTGCTTGAATATGGTGTTGCAATTTAGGACCCACATTTCTTGGTACAAAATACAAGAGATAAAGTGGGTGCAAAGAAGGAATGCTATATTTGCCTTTGAAAATTACAGCAGAAGGCAATTAGCAAAGAAGGTAAATTTGATGTACAAATTAAGAATAGTATTATCCAAACTAGGTAAAGGGCTATTGTTTAAAGGAATTACGCGGCCCCACATAAGGCATTCCTCCACATACTAATCGTGATGAGCAAAAGAGAAAATATGAAGTTGCAAAATAATTTTAATAATGGAATAAGAACTTTACTAAATATAAGACGGAATTGATAATGTAAGTAAAAAGTTAAAGGATTTAGTATATCCGTATAATCAGAAGGAAATAATTAGAGATGCATTGACTTTTACATATAGGTTGGAAAGTGGATTTTTGCTAAGTTATGTGTCCAGACTAGTAAAAAAACCTAATTATGTACGTAATTATAAGACGGGAAAGACAAATCATTTCTATCGATAAACTTATAAGAATTTTGTTATATTAATAAATTAAATATTCAGTAACAATGTTAATTTTTCATATCTTCATACTGAATACATTAAACGGACTCCAAATAACAATACAACCATATTCTCTTACAGAAGTATTTCTCCTTCTCTCTGGCAACCAAAAAAAACAAAGATGCTCCGTCTCCCTGACATCCACGTCACAGCTACTATATAACTCTTCTCAAATTAGAACTGTATCACAGGCACAGATCATATTTAAAAAAAATATAAATGTACATACAAAGTAAGGAAATTTCGTTTCCTTACAAACTTTACGTCTGAAAAAAAACCTGGATCTGCTTTAAGTAACATGTTGCTTATAAAAAAAAACTATAAAAAATTAAATTACTCACGGTCTCTGCTGTAACCACGAATGCCAATGTCATTCCGGCTTAGGATAAAATTTAATTTAATTAAAACTTTCACTAATTTTGTTGTTTGAGCAAATTTTATGTATTTTATTTGCTTTTTAGGTATTTTACTGACAACTTTGGCTAATGGTCTTTGTTCATGATCGCTGTACGTGAGTTATTAGGTTATTTTAAGTGGACATCAGACCAAATATGTTAGCGAATCGACTAGACTGGCAATTCATTTTTTCGGAGTTGGTTAACTGTTTAATAATATGGAATGTGTATAAAGTTCTCTGGCCGTTACAGATACTATGACCAATGATTACATTCATGAGTGTTTTCACAGTCTCAATAAAAAAACAAACGTGATTTTTTCTAAGCAAACAGGAATTTTTTAACATTTTGCAGAGCGAACTTTAAGATTCAAAGTCAAGTGTGTATTTAAGCAATTATACGTTTGCGCTATCGTCCCTGTTCGTGTTTAATACCTACCTCTATTAATGCTTCTGAGTTCTTCAAGCTCAGAGATTTTATTCACCCTGAAACACAGGTCAAGTTTATATTCTGTTCAAATCAGGTCAACCTGTCATAATCTTTCATCTTAGAAACTGGAACTATTCTACACCCGTGACGATACGCAAAAAAAAAAAAGGTCACGGACTTACACTAGTAGACCTATTAAATAAACTCCAACGAATTTTGACAATACCGACAAAAAAATTCTGCCAAGAAGAAAACGTACACTAGAGTGAAACCCACTGGGTGCCCAAGACTCAGCTCAGTTGTATCTATTTTTACACTTACTACGTATTTAGAATAAAGTTTTGCCGACGCAGAGTGGTTGGTTTGTTAGAACTTTAAATGTCCGGGGCTACCCTACCTTCCCTACTACTGGTATGTGGGACAGATCTATCAGTGGTTTAATGTAGTGTCGCCAGAGAAAAATATGTTCTACAAGTCAGCATTCCTCGTCCATGTCGTGACCCGTGAGGCATTTTCAGTTCCCGGATATTCTGGGGGAATAACGAAACCGCATTGTGTTCCGGCGCAGGCTCGGTTCACCTGCCTGCCGCCAGGCGCGCTGCTGTCGCTCATTAGTAGCCGTCGAGGGGAGGGGAAACAGTTTGGTCGACACCGAACTCCCTGGCAAGATTCCCACCGGGCGCTCAGCCCTTAAGAGGATTAAAACATCAGCAAACATTTATGCAGCGCCGGGGCTGGTTGAGACTCAGATCACGTGGGCCGCGCGGCACAATCAAAGACGCTTTCTTCCGTCTCCCCGCAACGGCAGCGAGCAAAAATAAACAGCAACCAGAACTCCAACTTCAAGGTATCGTCGGCCAGTGAGCAGATATTCTCGTTCTTTTTCCCAATTATTACAAACCATCTCCCTATATATTCTGCGAGAGATGATGAGATTTTTTTTTTTTTTTTTTTTTTTTTTTTTTTTTACTTATGGCTTTATGCCTCGTTGAGGTCATTAGAGGCGGGATGAGACTGGGGACAACGAACTCGAAGTAATTCGCCCATGGCCTTATGAAGGAAGCATCCCGGCATTCGCCTGGAGTGATTTGGGGAAACCATGGAAAACCCAAATCCACGGATTATCAGAAATTAAGGTTCCAAAGCCTGCAGTTCAACATATACATTTTACTTCATACAACCAACACACCCAACACCAGTGCTGCCAATTCTATGGATTTATCCGCAGATCTACGGATTTTTATAAAAAAGATGGGATTTTCTGATTTTGTTAAAATTTCTACGGATTTTTTATACGTACTATTTATTTTTTGTTGATTTTTCCTTATATCGGTGTTTTGTTAAACTTTGAGCCTATAGTGTTAATGCATTACAGAACTGACAATAATTGTGATCATTTCCCTGCAACTACTCGTGTGAACCTACGATTGAAATAAAGCTCCTATTTTGTTCGATTATAGATTTTATAGATCTAAAAGACCGTAATACAAAACTGTCGGCGCACTCTTTATGCACGGTGACACGGCTTACAAAGCAGTGCCTTCCGAGAACGCCTAACCCATATCCGAGATTCAAAAAGGTCACAGTTTTTAACATTTCATATTACAGAAGATATGATAAATTTAATGTTAACAAAAAAAAATGTACGGACCCTCTTATTTAAAAAAAAAAAATAAAATAAAAAAAAAAAAATTGTACGTACAGCAGCGTGATGAAAGTGATGCTATATAAAATATGTTCATAGATATGTCTTACTTTCAATGTGGAATATTATTTTGTAATTAAAATTTAAAAGACTTGGAAATTAAAAGTATTCTTAATTTTGACTCTATCTTCAATTATTATTGTTTAAGTCTTTCAGTTAGCGAGTCTCCGGATTTTTGTAGCCAATCTACGGAAATTTTAGCGGCCATCTACGGATATTCAAAGCCAAGTGGCCGACAGCACTGTAAGCAAATACAGGCGATTATTTTTCGATATAGTTTCCGTATCCGTTTAGGCGCTTGTCGCTTCAGGGAATTAGTTTGAATTTTCCCTCCTGGTTAAAATCCTGTCACGTTATTACAAAGTGTTTCACCTCCTCGTCTGAAGCTAATCGTCGGCCTGCTATGGGATCCTTCAAGTGAGCGCTAAGGTGAAAGTCGCTTGGATTGAGGTCCGCGCTGCTGATGCCCGTGATGGGTCGGGCACTGCGATCCTCGTCGGTGACGTTTTCTCTAGCGGACACAGACTTTGTATCCTATTCTGCTACATTCCGATGATACATTACGGTCATTCCGTAAGCTTCCACCAGCTGCCGGTGAATTTCATCCGCGGTTACATGAATAACCCACAGAAATCGAATAACCGAGCGGATTTCTTTTCGAGATGAGTTTTCCAAACGAGTCGCCATTTCTGTTTACCTGCAACTAACGCTGTAGGTGGTGGGTGGCCGAAACTCACCACAGTTGCCAACTGCAGGCCTGAGAATTACAGCACACTACTAATTTCTCTATTACGGACCACACACCCTTCCTTCATCTTCAATTTATTGTAAACAAAAACAACACATACACACATACACACATCAGAGTCAACCACACAAAACAGTAATACCAAAATCCACTTGCAGGAAGTCAAAGTGTAATTACCTCAGATTAAATGTCGTCAGGAAACTGTTATTTAATATTTACAATTAATAATTCAGTTATAGTTCATTTGTGATAAGGG